>CM039123.1:722952-751058 GCA_022036555.1 Microstegium vimineum | reverse complement strand
GTGCGAGCAATGCAAATTTCAAACTAAATATAAATTTCAAGTTTATTTTGAAAGCTTTTAAGTCCAATTCCACATCAAAACCCAATTTTATGCATTCGCTTTGTTAAAGAAATTTGGATTTCACTTGAGCAGAGAAGCTACACCACAAAATACTGTTTTCCGAACATAATTTAGATGATTTCTACAAGAATTGTTGGAAACCATTTCGTGCAAAACAACGGCTTAACCAGAAACTCATATGTAATGTACAGGGAACCATTTCGATGCTATATGAACAGCTTAACCGAAAACCGTTGCACGTTGCGTGACCAAAGTAGTAAGTCATGTACGTCATGGCTCTTGCCGTTACCTAAAGGGCTAATTTTTTCGAAGAAAAAAACAAGTTACTTGAAAGAAAACTCAGGTCCAGTTTGGTTCTCATAAGTCAGGTGATTTAAAATCAGTGACTTATAAGTCATATTTGTTTGGTTTCTAATAATTTATAAGTCATACAGAAAATTGGTTGGAGTGTGATCCCCAAACAAAAAAGATATGTCCTATGTGAAAAGGAGGTGACTTATAAGTCCATAAGTTAGGGTGAAGTAACTTATAGACTTATAAGTTATGGTGACTTATAAGTCACTAGTATTTAATAAAATAAATCACTTTTTTCACTTTTGAATTTATAGGTGACTTACGGCAGACGCACAGCCGTAGCATTTCCCTTCTCTTTTCCGGAACCCCTCGTGTCTCCTCTGCCTCTCGTGCCACTAGCCACCACTCGCCGGCGACCCCATGGCCGCGGCGGGGCAAGGGGAAGGGGAAGGGAAAGGGCACCCGTGTGGTGTGCGCAAAAGCTGCAGGCGCAGCAGTGGCAATGGAGCCACGGACGCCCGGACAAGCACTCAGCTTTCCAAGGCCGCTGTGTAGGCTAACGTACATTAATTAATTAATTAATTAATATATATACATAAACAAACCGATTAGATTAGACAGGCTCTCCCCCTAACCCCAACCACTTGCGATTAGGTTAATCATCCCGAGAGCGAGAGGGAATCCGGCTCTCAGTTTATTCTACTCGGTTCCTGATAATTGCAGAGCTCTTTAAATAAAAAAGGCAGCATTTTTTTAAAAAAAAAAAATCGTGTGGATTCCATCCATTTCCTCCTGATTATTCTGCACGCCACGCCGTGCTGTGCTGTGCCTGTGCGTGCGAGCGCAGGAAAGAAATTTCTGCAGGGGACACGAGCTGGCCGGTGGGTGTCTGACCGTCTGATTGGAGGGACCACCTGTGTCTTAGAGATTCTGCATGAGAAAGAAAAAAATAACCTGGTCTAAGAGGACTATTAGTACTAGCATTCCGGTGCTGTATTGTATTCACGGTAAACTTGGGCTACCTCGTGCAACCACTGCTAGCTTGGCTTTGTTTAACCGGAAGGGCGTGTTGGTTGCGAGGATCTCGAGATGTATCCTACCTTTGCCCTGCCGATCGGTCGCCACGGCCGGCAGGTTCAAATGCTGCTGGAATGAATGATTAGCCCACCCGCACCCGGGGAGTTGGAGCTGCTGCGTGCTGACACTGCGTGCTCTTTGTTTTTGTTTTTTTTTTAAAAAAAAAAGCGATGGTACATGTGAGGATGGATAATGGGATTGGGACGAGACAGGGGTGTTGTTATCTTAAGATATGGCTGAGAAGTGAGAAGAATGTGATCCTAATCCGGATTGGATCAGTCATCAGTGCTGCGCTGCAGGTCCGGCCGTGTTGTTTCAGGGAAAGAAAATGACTGCACGTAGTAGTAACTCGTAGGAGCAACAATTATTAGTGGTGAAGAATTGAGACAGCCCGTGAAGAGTATGACGAGGAGGCAACCGGTAGCATGATCAGAGCCACGGTGAGTACGTTTCTGCTGAGTGGTGAATGATGCTACTGCTGTGCTTGGGATGTAAGTACAGTAAGTAACGGCGACAGTAGTGTAGTGTGAGTGGATGAAAAGAAGAAAAGTTCCACAGGCCCCCCGAAATTTCGTCCAGTTGAAGAAGAGAATCGCGATACGAAGGGGAACTGAACATCTTCCAAGTTGGATGGAATTGAGATGTGCAGAAGAACTCTTGTGCAAGCGCTTTCGCTTCTTTTGGGGGTTTGCAAGGAATCTCTATCATCTCTTTTTTGCGTCGACCTCCTGCACAGCTGGCTCTCTCAGCATTGTTTTGTCGAGCTTCAAAGTGCTCAGGCCAATGTTGAAAAAAAAGTGCTGAGGCAAAAAATTCCCAAATTTTTACAATCTAGCCTTTTTTTTCACGTTTGGACCCCTGGAGGAACTAATTGCAGGAATGGACCCAGGAGGTCGGCGCCGTGCCCCCTGGCGCCGAGGTAACACAGCTCGGCGTCGTGCCCCACGGCGCCGAGCTTTTAGCCCGCATCCAGCGTGGCAGCTGACGTGACTGGAGGCTCAGCGCCGTGGGGCACGGCGCCGAGCTAGCATTCATCTAGCCCGCGGCGCCGAGCTCGGCGCACGCTCTCTGTCTCTCGCTCTCACGGCGCCGAGCCGAGCCGCCGCCGTCCGCCGTCCGCCGTCCGCCGCCATCCGGTTTTGTTAGGTATTTATTTTTCTTTTCAAGTTTAGTTTAGTGTTTTTAGTTAGCAATTGTAGTTCGAAATTTTAGTTACACATTTAGATGATAGATAGACAAATAGGTAGTTAACTTATCATAGATAGATAGTTAGTTTGTTAAATTTGTAACTAAATCGATATATGTATATGTGTATGTATATATATATAGTTAGGTTTGTAACTAAATAGATAGACAAATAGATATATATATATATATATATATATATATATATATATATATATATATATATATATATATATATATATATATATATAGTATGCTAAATAGATGGTTAGACAAATAGATAAATAGATAGATAGATAGATAGATAGATAGATAGTTATTTTGCTAAATAGATAGATTGATAAGTTCATAGATAGATAGTTAGTTTGCTAAATTTATAGCTAAATAGATATATGTATATATATATATGTATAGTTAGGTCATTGATAATTTAGTTTACCCATAATAAGAACTTTCGTGTTGTGTATATCAACTAGATGGATGTAACACCCTAAAATTTGAATAGCAAATTAGATTTGAATTTGATTTGAATTTGATTTAATTTAAAGTATTTTGTGAAGCATAGCATTAAATATATAAAACTAAATTAAATTCCATGTTAGGGTTCACATGGTTGTGCATTGCATGCTCTTGCATTGTTTTTGGGTGTCTTGATTTTCAAAACCTTGAAAATGATTTCAAAACAAATTTGAAAATCAATTTGCAAAACTCAGAAAAAGGAAAAAGAGAAAAAGAAAAGGAAACACTGTTCCTATACCCTATCCAGCCCGTGAGCCATCTCGGCCTATTTCCCTCTCCCCCCCTCTTGCGCTGTGGGCCGGCCCAGCTTCGCAGGCCCGCACCGCACCGGCCTCCTCCCTCCCTCTCAGTCACTGCCGGGCGACCCCACCTGTCGGCGCCCCGTCCCCTTCTCTCTCCCTCTCTCTGTTTCACTGGCGCCCCAGGCCCACCTGTCGGCTCTCTCTTCTCCCTTCTCTGCTCGAGTCTGAGGCGAACACGCCTCGCCGCGCTGCGAACCGCCGACGCGGAATCCCCGCGTCTCGTCTCCGTGCCGGACTCGCCTCCGCCCTCCGTAAATAGCACCGCGCCCCGCACCGAACCCCCCTCATCCTCTTGCCGCAGATTGTCTCGCAAGCCGCAACCGTCGTCCGCCGTCATCCGAGCAGTGCGCCGCCGCCGTTCCGCATCGTCGGCCGTCCAAGCACTTCGCCGAGCCGCGCAGCAGCTTCGCGTGAGTACCGGACACGCCATCTCCCCCTTCTCTTCCTCCCTTGCGGCCTGTCTCGACCCGCCGCCGTGAACCCGAGGTTCCGCCGCCGCTGTCCGTCGAGGCCGGCTCTCCTCGGCCGTCCTCAGTCCCATCTGAGCCTGGCATTCGCTTCGCGCGTGTGCGAGACACCTTTCCCCTCTGTTCTCTCTCTCTATTGCGCTCTGGAAACACCGCGCCGCTGTCACAGAACGCCGCCGCCGCGGTTCACCGTCGCCGACGCCTCTCCATCCTTCTCCGAGCTTCGCCGATGACCTAGACGAGCTCGCAATGCCATCCGCAACCTCTCGGTGCAATCGGTTTCGAAACGAGGCACCCCAGAGCCCTAACCCCCTTGCGCCGCCGTGCTCTGACCGCCGGCCATGGCCACCGCCGCGTCGCCCTGTTCTGACGCGGAGAAGAACCACCGTGTCCCTCCCCGATCTAATCCTATCCCTCCATCTCTAATCCTACGGCTCCAGATCCACCATACCCCTTCGCCTGCGGATTTTGCTAAAGAGTCCCTCTGTTTTTCCCCCTCCGAACCCGCAGTCCAAAACGCATTTGCCCAGTACGTTTTTCCGTCGGGAAAACGTATTTCCTTTTCTGAGATGTTTTATTCCGAAAATAAAATAAAACCCTAATTCCCTTTTTATCTCTAATATTCAAATGCTCATATTTTCTTCGTTTTAAATCCAAATCGACCCGTTCGAGTTGCGTTAGATCCGTATTTTCATGCTCTATCCAGTAGTATAGGTTTCACCTATGTTAAGTACTTTTGAAAATCAGAGAAAATTACTTTGCTTTTGCTAAACCTATCTCTTTTCAAAATCCCGTTTTATCTCTAACTTCTTCGTTTTAGATCCGTTTAGCGTGATTCTCGTATCTCTGTGATCGTAGTAAAGTTTAGATCTGTTTTATAACCTTTTCAAAGTCTCTTTATTGTTTATGGTGTAATGTTCTGATCATGTCTTGTTTGCTTCGTGTATGATTGTTCAGATGATTGCGTGGTGATGTTGATCGAGTACAACCGGTGAGATCTTCGTTGACCAAGAGTTCTTTGCAGCAGATCAGGATCACCAAGAGCTTTGGGATCAAGGCAAGTTTAACATGGGATCATCCTTGTTACCTATTCACCATAATTCAATCTAGTCATATTGCATGTGTCTAATTTGATTCCTATTAGATCTATACCATAGCTTTGTTATCCTTTACCTTGTCACCATGGGTTTATATGCATATGGGTAGCTTTGCTATGCTTTACAATAATGGATCTTGAGATGAATCTTGACTAATGATATATGCAACAATGAGATAAAATTTGCTTTTATAGCAACATGGAATAGGACCCCACTGTAGGGCAAAAGCTGGGATTTCTAATACAACCACAAGTGCTACAATGGCTCTGGCTTTAGTCAAGTATAAAGATTCGTACTAGCATGTTGGCAGTTCGTGAAAGGCACCATTGCCGAGCTGGTTGCAGGGCATGGTCCAGGGTGGTTACCGTTTGAGAGGTACCATCGAGTGGAGGCTTTGTATACCCCTTGCCCGTGGGTCCGTAGGGTCTGGCAACATGTTAGGAAGACTTTTGAAAGATTTCATAGTGTTCCCTGCCCGCTCACCTTGGAAGTGTTTTGGGAGTCATGATCCCGGGCATATGGGTAACATGGCTTGTGGGTAAAGTGTATAACCTCTGCAGAGTGTAAATCTATCATGATAGCCGTGCTCACGGTTACGAGCGGCCTGGAAAACTCACAGTGTAGATGATCAGGTGGTTTAATAGTTAATATTGGATATTAATCTTATCATGTGGTTATTAATTGGGTTATGCATAATTAAAGCTAAGTGTTGGTAAAACTTGACCAAGTTAAAAGCAACCGCAGTACAACCAGTGTCAACCTTTTGAGCTTCATAACCCTATGTTACTCTTGCTGAGTACGTAAGTGCTCACTCTTGCTTTCTCAACCCCTTCAGATGGCTATGAAGGCTACCGTGAGGAGTACTAGGCTAGTGGTCAACCAGTCGGCGTTCCCTGTGAAGTGGAGCTTCGTCGCGAGAGTTACCTTTATATTCCACTGTTATGTTATTTAAATATTATTCGTTATGTAATAAACACTCAGTGATGGTATTATTTAAAGATTTGTCGGCTTATGTGTGTGATTGATCTCTGGGCACACATGAGTTATTCATATTCAATTTTATCCTTAAAATTGGGTGTGACAATGGATAACCTAGTGACCCTGTATCATGGAGGAAGAGTGGAGGAAGCGGAAGATGGTTTTGGTAATATCACCTTAGTTGGAATACAAAGGGTGCCTTTGATGTTCGATGAGCGGCCGTTTTTTTTGGAGTTGTTTGCTAGGGCTCGTGATGAGCTTCATTGCAATTCCATTGAAAATGTCATATCAGTTGAGGGAGTAGTTCACCATGGTAAATCAGGTCAAATATTTAGGCGGTTGGTCCCAATCTCATCAGAGGCTCAATGAGAGACATATGTCAACACTGTGATGAAGAGTGAATTTCAATGTTTGGATTTGATTGTGCGGAAGCTCTCCAATGAGCCAACTCCTCTTGGCCATTCATCCCCTCATGGCTTGTCACCACCACAATACGATCTGTTACCATGTGATCCTCCGCTACACAATCCAGAGGTCCATGTGGAAGATGTGGTTGTGGTGCCCGATGCGCAATCCGCTCCAAACGAGGTTGAAATCTGCCCTAATGTTGTTGCACCTCATGTTTCCACGGCCCCTCAGGAGATCCCTTTGACCCAAAATCATTCAAGTAAGTGTTGTAGTAACACTTTACCTTTTTTTATCCACCCTTGTAATATGTTATTCCAATGATGACATCCTCATTTAAATGTAGGAGACATTCCTGATAATGTTGGCTGTCATCGTGTGCCTTCATCATCCACTGCGGTGCATACAGGCTTCGCATCTAATAGTGTTGATGTTCAGATTGATGATGGAGAGGAGCCTTATGGGACCGCAAGAGCTGTTCATTCCGATGATGAACGTCCTGTGGCTGCATTGAGTGAACAAGAGATTGAGCTCATGAGGCAGTGTTGTCCCGATATTAATCCAATAGTGCATGAATTTAGCGATCTCAGACACTCTCATGGTGCTTATGCAGTAGCAAGAGAAGAAGAGTTGCTAGAGGCCCCTGATGATGGGGAAAACATAGAAATTTTCAAGGGCATGATCTTCAAGGACTTGCTAACATTGAGAAGGTGGTTACAGGAGTATTCTGTGAAACGTAAAAGGCCGTTCAAGGTGCAACATTCTTATGTGGAGCGCCGTTACACAGTGGTATGTCAGAAAAATAATTGCAATTGGAGGGTATGCGCGAGGAAACAGAAGGACAATGAAAAGTTTAAGATCACCAAAATTGTAGGTCCACATACTTGTGCAACGACGGATCTAAAAGAGAAGCATCAACAGTTGACCTCTACCCTTATTGCTAGAAAATTTTACACAACACTGCAGAAACAACCTAATTTGAGAGTGAAGGCGCTCATAGACCTAGCTGAGAAGCATTTTCATTATGAGGTGAGCTATGGCAAAGCATTGAGGGCAAAGCAACGTGCCTGGAAGATGATATATGGTGATTGGGAGGAGGGGTACGAGAAGCTGCCTGCATTGTTCAATGCAATCAAGGTAGCTAATCCGGGCATGCATTACGAGTACATCCCAAAACCAAATGAATAGAAGGATGGCAGAGAGATATTATTCCGTGCATTCTGGTGCTTTCCTCAGTGTGTCCAAGCCTTTAGACATTGTCGTCCTGTATTGTCCATTGATGGCACTTTTCTTCTTGGCAAGTACATGGGCACAATGTTGATAGCCATTGGTTTTGACGCGGACAATGCATTGGTTTCATTAGCATTCGCTTTGGTAGAGAGGGAGAACAAAGACAGCTGGGGTTGGTTCTTGCGGCTTGTTCGGATACATGTTGTAGGCCCTGGGAGAGAGGTTGGTGTCATATCTGATACACACCAGGGCATACTTAGTGTCGTACAGGAGCAGATTCCGAGGTATGCACCATTGCATCACCGTTGGTGCACTCGCCACCTTGCAGAGAATTTACTCCGGAAGGACAGTTCAAAGGACAACTTCTACCTATTCGAGGAGGTTGCTCGCATGCTTAAGATTTGCTACTTCGAAGAGAAGTTGGAGCTGCTAAAGACAGCAACAAATGTAAAAGGTAGGCAGTGGCTACATGGTTTGATGAGTCAAAAAGATAAATGGTCAAGGGCCTATGATGATGGCGGGTGGAGGTATGAATTTCAAACTAGTAACATGGCCGAGTCATTTAATAGTGTGCTCAAGGGTATACGGGCCATGCCTATCAATGCCATTGTGTCCTTTACTTTCTTTAGGTGTGTTGCATGGTTCAATGACTGGCATGCATCAGCAATGACACTACAGAGCAAGAATCAGATATGGGCACCTAAACCAAAACACCATCTTGATAGGGCAAAGGAGAAGGCTAGAACACATGAAGTTCATTGCTTTGACCATAGCACGGGAAAGTATGAGGTCATAGAAAGAGGTTGGACAACCTCCGATGATGAGGTTCGGCCTTCAAGGGCTTATATTGTGGTTCTTAGTAATTTCTCATGCATGCATGGGAAACCAAAGCAGTACCACTTTCCATGTTCTCATTACATTGCAGCGGCTCAACATCGCAACTATGCATATATGAGTAGGATGCCACGGGAACTAAGTGTTGACAGCCTTGTACTTACTTGGGCTCCCCGTTTCGAGCTTTACCTAGAGGAGGAGCAGTGGCCACCATACCATGGCCCGAGATACATTGCGGACCCAGGTGCTCGTTGGGACAAACGTGGGACTAGGAAAAGGACGAGATACAAGATGGTCATGGATCAGGTTTCAGGAAGAATAAGGAGGGGTAGAGCAACA
Organism: Microstegium vimineum; assembly: GCA_022036555.1. Classification (NCBI taxonomy): domain Eukaryota; kingdom Viridiplantae; phylum Streptophyta; class Magnoliopsida; order Poales; family Poaceae; genus Microstegium; species Microstegium vimineum. The sequence goes on along the minus strand of CM039123.1, from coordinate 742,271 downwards.
CCCTTTCTTACTGATCCCGAGCAAAGCCAATGTAGCAAATGTGGCAGACTTGGGCACAATGCACGTACATGCACTTGGGCGCCTAGCCAGGTGACAATAGTTATATATATATGCTTTCTAATATTTATAAATGTTTACTCTTTGTTCGCTTTCTAATATTTATGCATGTAATTTAATTTCTTACTGACAATTTTCTTTTCCTCCAACAGGATGGCGACTTTCGACCTCCTCGATCCGTACTACGAGGAGAACCACCGAGGACGACGCATTTCCGAGGGGGAGGTAATTACTACAATTTATCTTACTTAAGCATATGAGATAAATTTGTGGCACTTACGTTAAAACACTTGTAATGGTTGCAGGTGCTGACCCCTCTTCGTCCTCGAACCCATGACAAGTTCCACGAGATGCGGTACGACGAAAGGTACACGCCCTTACTAGAGAGGGCTGGACTAGACGTTGTATCGTATCAGGTTCGTCGTGGGTTGCCTGTCAGCAACCCCGCGGCGATCACAGCTTTGGTCGATAGGTATAACCATGTCCAATACTAATTCATTACTACACACTATTTCTTTGAAATGTAACTAACATCTTTACTTATCTACCTTCTGTAGGTGGAGGCCGGAAACTCATAGCTTCCACCTACCTTGTGGAGAGATGACTATCAGTCTTGAGGACATGCAGAAGTGGCTTGGTCTCTCCATTAGAGGTATTCCTGTCATCGGACACTGCCGGTCTGAAGGTTGGAGGGACAGAATGGAGGCCTTCCTTGGGAGACCACTACCTCCAGAGGCGACGCATTCTCGCGGCACAGGTGTTTCCATCCCTTGGCTCAGGGCTGCCTTTGGTGCGTGTCCGGATGACGCAGACGATGCCACAGTTGGGTCCTACTGCAGAGCTTGGGTGTTGCACTTGTTCGGGTGTGTTCTCTTCCCTGACGCGACAGGAGACATAGCGTCATGGATGTACCTCCCTTGCTTGGGTAATTGGGACACTGCAGGCACATACAGCTGGGGTTCTGCAGTATTGGCATTCCTATATCGCCACCTTTGCGAGGCTTGTCGACGAGGTGCGAAGAACGCTTCACTTGGGGTTGTGTGTACCTTCTTCAGCTGTGGATGTGGTCTCGTATACCGGTTGGCCGGCCTACACTCCAGGCACCTCGGCCTTGGTTCGTGGTACACAACCCTCGCCGTCTTCCTACATATACACATCTGTACGACCAGGTGACGGCCCCATACTCGAGGACAGAACGTGCATACCTTCAGTACGCCAACGAGCTGGATGGTCTTACAGCTTCGATGGTGAGTTCATTGCATATTGTTATTTATTCATTCTTATACCTTATGATTGTTGCAACTTATGCCCTTCAATTGCTCTTTTTTGGTCATTTGGGAGTCGTACAAGGAACTAAGTATGCAACAGTTTGGCTTGAGCAACATGTGTGGCGCGGACGAGGACCTGTACATGATGATATGTCCGCTCATATGCTTCTATGCTGTTGAATACCACCTTCCTCAGAGAGTGACACGACAGTTTGGCCTGGCTCAGGAGTGGCCAGTCCCGCCGTATTCGACTTCCGTAGAGCTGCACAAGTAAGTATCACCTTCCTCAGAGAGTGACATAGTTGATCATTTAATTGACATAGTCCATGTAGTTGTTCTAGTTGACATAGTTATTCTAGTCCATTTACTTGATTTAGTTGATGTAGTTGATTTAGTTGACATAGTGCACATGTTTCAGGATTGATCGTCAAAAACAGAAAAAGACGGTGGAGTTTGAGACGCTACACCGAGTGCACATGGATGCTTGGGACGATCAATATGACAATGTGTATCAAAACCAGACGCCACACAACGACTACAACTTTCGTCAATACCTAACTTGGTACCGGACAATAACACGAACAAAGTTGAAGACTCAATGGACAAATACGGACTACGCAGACATTGATTCTTCAGATGACGAAGACACGTCCTATGATCTTGACGCAAGACAAGGGACGATTGTCGAGGCTGCACCTGTCTTGGACCGAGTGGTAAGTGATCTTAAAAAAGTTATGTAATTTTTTCATGGCAATGCATTGTATATGACTACCATTATGACTATAATTTGTCTCTTTTTGCAAGGCAACGCGCTAAAACAGTCTGTAGTGGAAATTAAACGGTTTCTAAGGACAAACGTGGACGAGGCTACGCTCAACAACTTTCTAGGAGTAAGTACTCATCAACACAACGACTATCTCGTCGACAATGCATATATTACAATGCTTAATATGCTCATGTTGTTATCACAGAGGCTAGCACGTAGATTGCGTCGAGCTGCGGCTCGTTGTGGTTGCGGGTCTAGCGCGTCGATGGAGTATGTAGGGAGTCCACAGAGAACACAGAGGAAGAGAACTTCTTCTCGCGGAGGTAAACTTTCATTACATGTCGTCTAGTTAAGTGTCTTTCTTTAATACACATAAATATACTTATATGCACATTTAATTGATACGTGACATTGTAGGTTACGGCGGACAGAGCTCCTCTCGTGGTACTCAAGATACTTTTCAAGGTGACGCCACAGAGGAAGAAGAGGACCACGGCGGATATCAGGAACTTGGACCGTCCCAGCTAGATGATGCTCCTTTGACTCAGCCTTCACAGCCTTTAGGAACTAGGAGACGACGTCCGCCAGTTCACTACACTCCAGGCACCGACCCTTTTGGTAAGGGTAAAGGTAGGGCTAGGAGGCAGTGACAATGTGGAGTTGAGCTAGTGGTTGTCTATTTTGGTTCACTATTTGAATTGTATGGACTTTACGGACCATTTGGATTGTATGGACATTATGGATTATTCCTATTGTGTGATGATGGTGAACTATGTGGTTGTCTTGTGCTATTTGGATGAATATATGTTGGATCATATTATGTTGTCTCTATTTGTCATTGTTGATGCTGCATATACAAGAGAAACTCTGACGAATTTTTTTCGTGAATTATTTATTTACATTTATATACGTTGATAACTACCATAGCAAAGTTAAAATGAAAATTATTACCAAAAGAAATGAAACAACAAGAAAGCCACAATTAAAGTTCGTAACATAGTTCATAACCTAAGTCTGTCTAAACTCAAAGTGCGGTACATGATAACACAACTAAAAGTTCAACACTACTGAGTGTAACGAGGCCACTTTCCCTTCCTCATCGCATCGGGATTCTCCTCCATCGCTGCCTTCGCACGGAGGGCGCGCTCAACCTTCTTGTCCCTCTCCTCCCTGTAGGTTGCACCTCTTCTCTCTTCCTCCTCTTTCTTGTGCTCCTTCTCAGCTGTCTCCTCTTTCAGTATCTTCTCATAGGTCACTCGACGCTCCACGTCCCAGTCCTTCATACCTTGCAGAAGACGTTTGTCGGACTCCTTGATCTCAGTGTCGATCCACTGCTCAAAGTCACATAGCGGTGGAGGGGTCTGTAAATTATGTAGAAGTTAGGCACACAAAACAAAATCATTATTTAATATGATATAAATCGATTTCCGTATAAGAGTAGATTCTCACCATTAAGTTAGTACGACGCTGAGCAAGTGTAGGCTGAAAAACATAATTTGAACACATCCAATACCTCTGCCTATAGGTTTCATGATCCTTAGAAATCTCTACCTTGCAAGGATCACCGCAAAAGCACATTGGAACCGAAACACCACTGGGCAGAGGCTTTGGATCGAATGCGATGCCAGTCAACGGGCCCTTCCTACAAATGAAAAAAATCGTTCTAGTAACCGAAACAATTAGAACAAAAAATAAACCTAACAGAGAATACCTTGCTTTAGTAGTTTTCCCACGCCTTGACATCCTATGGTTGCAAACTGCAAATAACAAATCAATAATCGTCCCAAACCCTAAGTCAAAATCTAACTAGGGTTTCAAAATACATCTAATATAGACCGAATCGATGCGTAAAAAATGAGGAGGGGAAGAAGGATACCTTGGTCTCGAAGATCAGTGGATCAAATCCAAGTTTCCTAGGTCCAAAATATCGATTCAAAGATGTTAGGTGGGTGGAGGAGAGAAAAAACCCGAGAGCAAAGAAGAACAAATGGATGAAACCTCGGGTGGGTGGGAAAGCTGGCTGGAATATAAGGAAAACTCCTCGGTGCCGTACCCCGTGGCGCCGAGCTCGGCGCCGTGCCCTCTAGCGCCGAGCCCCCAGCCACGTCGGCTGCCGACCCCCTGGGTCCATTCCTGCAATTAGTTTCTCCAGGGGTCCAAACGTGAAAATATTTCAAAAAAAAAAAGCTAGATTGTAAAAATTTGGGAAAAAAATTAAAGCCTCAGCCCTCAGTATGTCCGTAGCATCCTCGTCGAAATGACACGCGTACACCAGTACTTGTAAAGAATCTGGCAATGTGCACAAAGTACACAACCACATGTTCCATCCGTTTAAAAAATAAAGAGGAGGGGGGGGGGGGGGGGATTTTGCCTACACTTTTGTACAAGGGGAAATAAAGGTTATTCATGAAAAAGTTTTGCTGTTTGAGTTGATGATAGCGTTGTTGTGTTTGTTGGTGAGGCGGATGTTGTTTTTGTTTGTAGTTTGTTTTTTGGTATCATTGTAACTGCTAATGTTCACCTAAATTGTTATTTAGCCTGATTATGTAACATTTAAACGGTACATAGTGGTACACCGTGTCACATTTATGTATAATCAGCCGGGTTTGCTTGTTCGTCTAAGCTGTATAATAGCTAAACGGTAAATGACCCACTATTCAGTGTTTAGGTGGACATTGATATTTGTGAGTTTGATTTTGTTTTTTATTATAATTAATTGTTTTCATTATAATCGATAACTCTTTTGTTTAATTTGTTTTAGTAAATAAATAAGTTGGAAAATTTGAAAAAGACCAGTAAATATTAGGGTAGAATATTCAGATTTGATACCTGACAATGCCACCGAGGGGAGAATGGGATACTTTCTCCGTATCCTAAATAACAAGTATAGTGGACAATGAAGCTGATAACTACTCGTACCAAACTGTTCTTGTTGATTGTATACTACTCTCCGGTTCTAGAATACCTGATGTTTTATATAGAATTAAAAATTTATGTAAACGGACTTAATATTTTAGTTCATGGACGACTTGACGAGCCCATATCAAACTGAGATCGTGACTTATATTTTATATATTTCTTTGATGGGTCTGTCTAGTTATCTGTTGACAACATAATTCTTCTTTTATTAAGTGGTTTATTTCATATTTCTTATTCTGTGTCCACCGTATTTAATAAGCTAGACTCATGTTACCTTCATTGCGGATGAATTAGAATAAATTCAGACTAAATCATTTATATAAAGAAACGAAGTATTATTGCGTGTTGTTGCTGCAATTATGAATGAATTAGAAAAAAAATAGACTAAATTACTTATATGAAGGAATAAACTATTATAACTAATGACAATGATTAACTACACATGATAGTTGATTGCTGAGGCAGACTGCTTGCACGTCTGGATATAAAGATACATAGGTATTTTTCATTCAGCGCTAATCTATTATAATAAAAATTCCTGTAACATCAAGTATTCATAAACGAGAGATTTATATCATCTTGAAACTTAGTAGGCAGCAAAACCGCAAAACCACACAATCAGTCACTCCCACTCGACAACAAGATCAGTTCGAGTAGGTAGCTTGTCCTGTTGCCGCCATCCATGTAATGTAACCCGATCCCTGATTACCTAGCCCATTCATTCACCGAATAAAATAGGCCCTACAGAAAAGAACCACATGCCCATCGTGATTCATCCCTCAAAATTCGCCCCCTCTTCTTCTTTCCTTTATTTTTTTCTCCACACATCCTGTCCAAGAGCCTTATCCTATCAGTGTAGGAGTGGCAAGCTGATCTGACGCAGGTCCGTTCGTTCCCTTTTCTTCAGATCGCTGCTGCGATTGTGTGCGATCGCAAACTCGAGCGAGCCCCTGATGACTGACCCTCCACCGCACCAAACCCGCGTGTGTGTGTGTGTGCGCGCGCGCGCACCACGTCTCCGACCGATCGCGCCCGGCCCGGTCCCGTCCCGTCCCGGCCGGCCGGCCGGATCGGACCCGTCCACGCCACGGGGCTCCACGCGTAACGCCGCGCTGCCGCCGCCGCCGCAACGAAATTCCACGCGCTGCGCGAGTGCGATCCAGCCGCGGGATGGATAGGAATAGGATAGGGACTAGGAGTTGGGTTGGTTACGGCGGGTGAGGTCACCCGGGTGTCCGTGCCCGTCCGCGCTGTGCTGGCCCCCGTCCGCGCTGCGGCGTACCGGGCGCATGTGGGTGAGGGCCGCAAATTAGCGAAGCGGAAAACGTCGCCCCGCGACGGGAAAAACGGGGCGAAGGGGGGATGGAGCGGCACGGGATGGGTGGGGGGAGGGGGGGGGGGGGGGGGTGTGTGGGGGGCAGGCGCGCGATCGCGTCGGGGTGGGTCAGCCAGTCACGCGCGAATTGACCTGCCCGCGCAACACACACAGCCGGATCGGCCCGGTGGGGGCCCCGGCGACGCCAGGCCATCTCATATTTTTCTGCCCCTTTTCGTTTTCTTTACCCTGCGGTGGGCCAGGCCTGTCCCCAGGCCCCAGCGCGAGCGAGCAGGAGGAGGGAGTCAGAGACCCAGAGGCAGGCCAGAGCTCGAGCTAGCTAGCTGTGGGTGAGGGTGACTGGGATGGGAAGAGGCCGACGGGTGGGTCCCTCCCACCTGATCCCGTTTGGACAGCTGTTGCTGCCGCCCGCCTCCCCGCTCTCTCTCCTCCCTCTCCAACTTCTACTGCGTCGCAATCGCACACCATTGGCCGTCCTCCTGCCGCACCTTACCGCGGGGTTAAAATAGAAACAAACGGTCAATGCGTACTCCGGTTATCTCCCCATAAAGTAATATTTTAAATCAAATCTAAACCGTTGATTTTTCTAAACTTAATAATTTACTAAATAAATTAATAAATAAAAAACCAAAAAATAAAACATCATAGGCTCGGAATCAGTGGTTCTGCACACAGCTCAGCTCCTACACTCCCTTTCATCTGGAATACGAAACGACGGTTCCAACAGATCAATTGAAAATTGTATCGAGCCCTGGATTAGTGCGGCTGCCACCTCCACGAATGAGGCATCAGCCTCCATGGCAGGTGTTAGAGGCCAAGAACACATATGACTGAGGCCTGCGGCGGTGGTGGGGGTGGGGGCTCGGCCTGGGTGACAGCGTCGTTCGCGCCGCGCCGCGCCGCGCACTGGACACCGACAACGCCGACGACGACGAGGCGCGACCGCTGGGTGGTGGCGGGTGCCACTGCGCCGCCGGCGGTGACGGCGGGTAGCGGCACGTCCTGGTCACTGGTCAGGCTCCGCGCCGGACTGAGGCCATTGATGCGTCCCCATGGTAGCAGCCTTGTGTTTGCGGATCTTCGCAACGGAGGCATAGATGCGCGTCTCCGCTAACTGCTGCTCCGACGTGAAGCACCGCTGCCACTCCTGCTGCATGGTGTGGCCACGAGCCCGCCGCCGCCGTCTCTAGGGGAAGTCGCGCTCATGCCAGAGCCGAGGAGCCGCATGCATCTTAACAACCAAAACTTAAAAAAGATTTTAAATATTACAAAACTTCCTTATTTACCTTATTTTATAAAATAAAAATTCAATAAATACTATTACCTCTAGGAGGTGGATGATCGTGACCGTTTGATCGGAATAAATGGACGATCCATATTCATTCCGGAGTACCGTAGCAAAAGCCGAAACAAATACGGAGTACTCCTACGTAGCAGAGAGATCAAGGGCCGCCGGATTAAATAAATCCGCTAAGCACTCGTTTTATCAGTAAACCCTCTCTGTAAACCACGCATTCTCGAGGAGATTCTTCTGTGGCGCGAGCGCGGAGATTCCACGGACCATGCCATGCGCGTCCTCCACTGCCAGACGCAGATTTTATCGGTGCGAGAGAGGGGGATCACGGGACGCGTGAAATGTTCCTCTGCTCCTCGCGGCGGACAATTACCCGCGCCGCGCGGTTAATTTTGAAAGGGGGCGGACGCCCGGCGTCAGCCTGTGCGCCCCTGGGGAGGACCAGACCTCAACAGAAGTGGCAATGTATCGTACAGTACCTGCAGTGGCCTCTCAGGTTGCCACTGCTCCCCACCACGTCTGCGCCAATCCCAGCAGCGCAGGCAGTAAAAGTTCTTGTACCCCAGCTGGCGATTAAACGGCGGTGGTTACGCCGGGTTAAAAAAAACGTTACTACTACTACAGGGCGGCGCACGCACGCCACCGTGTACAGGTGTACTAGTTCTATTCTCACAGTAAAACGTTACTGCTCCCGGTCCTTTTTTGCCTGAGCACGAGTCCCCGCTTGCCGCTTGCTAACCTGGGCCGTGTTTAGTTCCGGATTCGGGTGGCCGAATCGGCACAGTGCTATCCCGAACCACGGTAGCACTTTTGTTTTTTATGCTAATAATTGTTCAAAAATTAATTAATTAGGCTTAAAATGTTCGTCTCGTAAAGTACAACAAAACTGTACAAATAGTTTTTGATTTCATCTATATTTAGTACTCCATACATAGGTCGACATTTCGATGTGATGAGGAATCTTCTTTTTGCATAGTAAAATTTGGGGTGGATTTAGAGAACTAAACAGGGCCCTGGCTGGTTTTCCATTGGTGATTGTTCTTCTTTCTCCTGTCAAGGCACATTTTGGTAGTCATGGCCGGGCCCTTCTCTTCTACTACTGTACTGTAGAGCTCTAGTCCGACTTCTACGACTCCGCCTGACTTCTCTGATTATGTGATAGTAGAGGAGGTTGATTAATAATAATGCGCACTGATTGCATAGCAGATAAACATCCATTCAATATTGCACAGGAACAGTCGTCAGTCTGGCTTTGCGATGCAGCTCCCATGTGAACGCCAGTATTTTTAGATCGTGAACAGCCGGCAGAGGACGGGCATACAGGCGCAGTGATACAAGCAAGGCAAAGTAACGAGATGTTTCCAACATTAGCAACCGCAGGACGACTCGGCCATGGCTACCTCCACGAGATTGGAGGATTTTCTTACTGGATCGGCAAGGCAGAAGCAATCTTGTGATGAGATAGTATAAATATAAATACTTCTAGAAAAGCAAAGGCAGCCGTAAATCCAAATCCGGAAGGACATGATCTGAATTCACAATACATGAGGCATTACGATCATCATCATATAGAGGACGAACGGAATGAATACATGAGGGCAGGCATTTTGTGTACATGATGCGAGAAGCATTCTAACAGATGAACATACGGAGTAGCAGCTAAGTTCAGATTGGATGCACTGTATACAAAATTCTCATTCGAGCTAACGAAATCCGGTTCGTCCTTATTGGATATCAGCGCTTGGAGGAATTACACATAATAATAGTAATAATAATAGACATTTAAACATAACAATAGGCTACGGGCTACCATAGTTGACGGATTGAAGGAACGGGACGAGAGGGGATCGGAAACAAGAACGAACACAGGCCGATCCGGTCGGAGTCAAAGTGTCCATCTCATCACGCCGGCGAGAACCGTGGCCCGGTCGCTAACTGCAATTCAGCGTTCATTGACGTCTAGTAGCTTCAACTGTGCCGGCGAGCTCGGGGAGGGTGGCCATGCCCTGGCGGCCGGACGTGTGTCTCTTGATCAGCGTCCAAAACCCCCACCGCCCGATCACGGAGCGGCGACGCGCCACGCCGAGGTGGCGATGAGCGGGCGCGTATGCCACCCCAGGGTCAGGCACCCGTCCTTCTCCTCCACCCTGTACCCGTCGCCGCCGTTGAAGAGTGCCAGCAGCGTGCTCGCCTGCTTGTAGGCATTGGAGCCCAGGTGCACGGGCTCGAACCCGGAGCCGCCCAGACGGTTGCGCCACTGACCCAGCGTCTCGTGGCGCTCCGTGCGCTCCGCGCCCTCACATGCCACGACGTTGCAGATCTGCCGGCCCAGGTACACCTCGGACATGACCTGGTCCGTGCCGCCGGCCGCGGCCGGAGAGGAGGCATCGGTGGATTGGCCGGAGCCGGCGCCCTCGAGAGAATCGAACATGGTGGAGTAGTAGTGCAGCGACTCCGTGAAGCGGTCGAGGAATGTGCCGGAGTTGTGGTTGGCCTCCTGCTCGACCACGGTCACGATCCTCGGCCGCACCGCGCGCACCGTGCCCAGGACCTTCTCGAGTGCGCCGGGCTGCGCAAGCAGCCGATGCAGCTCGAACACTGAGTTGACGGCGATCACCTCGGGTTCGTCATCCTTGTCCTCGCCCTCCGGTTGCAGCATGAACGGCTCCAGGTCAGCGAGCGTGGCGGCGACGAGGCCACGGTACTGGAAGTCGACGCGGATGGTGTGCGCGAACTGGGCGAGCTTCCAACCCACCTGCTGCAAGGCGTCGGTCTCGTCGGGCTGCGGCGGGCCGACGCCGGTGAGTCGGAACGACGGGGGGCCGCCAGGGCGGAGGGCGAGGGCCTGGAGAAGAGCCGGCCACTGCAGCCCCTGCTTGATACCGAAGTCGATGACGTGGACACGGCGGCAACCGGCGAAAGCCTCGAGGATGGCCTGGTTGGCGGTGAAGTGAGCGAACTTGAGGTAGGGGCAGGACTCGTAGAAGTGCGCGTGTAGGAAGTCGGCGACGGCAGCGTCGAGGAGGGAGGTGTCCGGCGTCGGGCTGTAGCGAAACACGCGGCGAGCAAGCGCCTCGCCGAAGTAGGCGGCGACCTTGCGCATGGCACCGCCCTGCGACGAGGCGAGCATGGGGATCTGCTTGACCAGCGCCTCCGCCGCAGAGAAGTTCTCCTGCTGCACAGCCTCCGCGCACGCCAGCAGCGCGTGCACGAGCCGGATCCCAGCCTCCTGCGTATCCACCACCACGACCGGCACCGCGGGCCCGTTGGCCGCCGCGGGCGCTTGCGTCGCCGGCGGGGCAGCTTCGACCACGGAGCTCCTAGTGCGGCCGCCATCCATGGATGACGAGGAGGAAGAGGAAGACGACGTGCTGCCGCCGCCAGTCCGCATCCGCTTGGGCTCCCGCGCCGAGTCCGCGGACGGGTCGGCCGACGCCGCCACCGGCGAGGGGATCGGCTTCAGTGCGTAGGTGCTGCTGGACGAGTCGACGGCGGGCGGGAGATCAAAGTAGCCAGCACCGGCGGCGGCGCCGCTGGTGACGGTGGACGAGGTGGACGCGAGCCTCGGGGCCGGCGTGGCGGGCGGGAGCGGCGGTGGGGGTGCGTTGAGCTCGGACAGCATGCTCTCGACCCAGGACGACAGGTCGGAGGGATTGTAGTGCACGGTGTCCGTGGCGAGGTGCGAGATGAACCCGTCGTCCGCGGTAGCGCCGGCGCCGCCAACGCCGCCCATCCCCATGGCCATCTCGAGCTGCTCCAGCTTCTGCGCGACGTCCGCCATATCCGACGTACGCACCTTGTACCCGAGCGCGGCCAGCATCTCATCCATCTCATCCTCCTGCTCCGCTGCCCCCGCCGCCGCCATCATCTTGTCCTTGGAGGAGCCCATGTCGCCGCCGCTCCCGCCGGCGTCTTGGTACTCGCGCTTCATGATCTCGGAGCTACAGGCCTAGCTAGCCAGCTAATAATTGCTTGCGCGCCTCGGTTTCGCTTCTGGGATAGCTTGGGATTTGGATCCAGGGTTGGGAAGTGGGAGTGGTGAATGAAAGGGAAGGGGGAAGAGGGGGAAGGGCAGCCGCTGGGGCGAGACGGGGGAAGCGAGCAAGGCAACTAGTAGTAGTAGCAGCAGCGGCAGGCGAAGACGGCCGCGAAGGCATCAGCCATCAGGTGATCAGAGAGGAAGGCATCTTCGCTGCAGGTGGGGCCTGGCAGGTCCCCTCCTCCAACGCGCGCACAGCGTTGGATCGATGGACGGATTCGTCGCGCCCGTCCTTTTCACCAGACAAACTTCACCATCCAGTTAGAAATCCTCCGCCCACCACCCCAAAGATCGCCACAAATTAAAAAGAGGGCGATCAGAAGTGGGGAGCTGCGTCCACGGCTCACTTCTCCATCTTGCAAGCCAATGGCGAGCCGAATTTTGTAGCATGTGGAACTGACTCTGTAGTACAGCCTGCGGCTAGAGAAATACTGTAGTATGTCGCGAGTGGACTACTAGGCAAAAATAAAACTCCCCAAATATCGACTGTCGACGCAATTAAAAAGGATGCAGCCTACCCTTTCCTAGCAAAAAAAAAAACAGTATTCTTTTCCTGCCTTCTGTTTAAATTTCAATGGATTCACAATCAAAATGAATTAATATTATCGTTAAGAGCTATTTTTATCTATCATCAACTAGAAGCATATAGAAATCAATATTTTGGTCTCATTGGCTCCAACTCTTCTACGTACAGTAGCGAGGAGCTAGAACCATGCCATGATGCCAAACGAGACATAGTAAGAGCCTTTGGAAAGGTCTATGAGCAAAAAGAAAGAGGGAGGACTCAAAGAGAATAGCATGAAGCCTTGGAAAAATGATAGCAGAATAAAGTCCAAGAACTAGTAATTAGATCAAAGGACCTTGCCATGACATTTTGGTTAGGAGCCTTATTTGGGACTTTTCCGAGCTACAAAGGTTTTTCAAAGGTACGGTGTATAAGACTTTAGACAACTGTAGTCTACAGAACATCATTCAGTATAAAGCTAGATAGGTTATGTATGCATCTTAACACACCCAGTTGATGATTAACATTGTGTTCCTTATAAAATCAAATTTAATTTAACTTATGCTTCATTTTTAAATTATTTGTTGCAACCAGTTATACATATGGCTATCGACAGTACTGATGACAAGCGGGCAATATTCCATGTTATTATTGTTATTTTTGAACTAAAAGTGTTTGGAATGGCTTTGATGATCGTGGAACACGTATAGTCATACAGCTAGCTAGTGTATTAAAACTAGTTAGGTGAACGGTGCAAATATAATGGGTAGCTAGATCCTTTTCACTATTTTGAATTTTTCTTACATTAGATTATTTTTATTTAATAGTTATGTTTGTTTCTTTAGTTGTATTGTTTTTTTTTCTACATGTATTCCATTGCATCTATCGCATAAACTATATGTAGCTTTCGCCGATTAATATCTTGGGCTCTTGGCTTATATGTCAATTATTGTCTCTACCTCATCTTACTTTTCTTCCCACTCCAATCACATGAATGTGAAAATTCTGTTGATGACAACTTAAGGTAGTCTTTAGTTTCACTTTGGTGAGATTCAATACTCAATAAAACTGTTTAATTCCTTGGCCTTCTTATAAATATAAACTTTAGATTATCTTGTACATTTGATTGCAAATTCATAGTTACCTTTTTGCCATAAAACATACCCAGATATATCCACAATGTTGGACATATTGATATGGCAAAGCATAGAGAGTCGAAGGTGGATAAGAGGGGTGGGGTGAAGCTTGTTTCAAAGATTTTTTCGATATGTCAAGACATTAGAGATTTCCTTGGTTAGCTCATATGTGTCTGTGTTCTTTTGTTTTTGTTTTTGTTTTTTTTATAGCCTTTGCAAAATTTTAGTGATGCCTTTAGTTGATTATAGAGTACTTACATGTTCTGCATGCATTATAGATCGTTATGTCATAATAAAGTCAGTGGTGTATATTCTTTTCCTTTTAAGTAATCTTATATTTTCTGCTCTCTCCTGACAAACGTGAGGCCTTCCTTTAACATCTTTGTACATATATGACCAATAATGTGATCTACGCAAATAGCACAGGTAGTTAGTTTTTTTATTGTATACATGAAATGAAAAAATATTTACTTGTTTTATTGTAATTGTTGATGTCCCCTCAAATACATCTATTTGCACGAGTTCGATACATTATCGACCAAATCATTGGCTTAAAGACTCTTCTCACTTTTTATTCCACTCTTTTTCTAGTGGCTGCACGATTTCTAGTGAAGCAAGATCTAGATATCCTTCAGTTCTGTGCTAAGCTTGATAGAATTATTGTCTAAATCTCTCTTGGAAAATTAAAATTTAAATAATCTTGTACCTTAGCCAAAGAGGTATAGTTGAGTATTATGCTCTAAACATTTTTGGGTTCATCATAGTATTGCTAATATTTTTTGGAGCAACTATTGCCTCAAGCAGTCATTTGCCAACCCATTATCAGACCATCGGTTGGCCTAAGTATTCCAAACTAAACCGTGGAACCAGGGCCGGCCCTGTCAACTTACAGACCCGGAGCGAAGCAACAAAGATGGGCCCTTTAATACAACTTTATCTAACAGTATAATGACGTTTCTAATTAATAAATGTAATGCATAACAAACATTCATATGAAATAATTAATTATACATCTTATCTTACCTTAGAAATTTCTTCTAACATTTGCTGCTGCAAAGTCATTGATGATGGCCTCAATATCAATTCCATCTAATAGTTTCTTCTCTATGCATAAAGTTGCCAAACCATTTAACCGTTCTTGGGACATTACAGACCTTAAATAATTCTTCAACAATTTTAGATTTGAAAAGGTTCTTTCAGCTGAGGCCACAGTCATAGGCATAGTGAATAGGATCCGATAAGCAATAGAAACATTAGGATAACAATCCGCTTCTGTAATAAACTCAAAAATCTCCATAGCAGACATTGGCTTATTTGGCAGAGTACACTGTATAACAGCTAACTCAGAAATCAGGTCATTTACATCAACATCCGACGAACCATCCGAAGAGAAAGTTTCTGCAAATTTCATGCATTGGTCTTTTAGATCAACACGACCCAATGACTTCAAGGTTGTTGAACTCATTAGAAAACCAAATTGTTCATTGATGGACTTGAGTTCTTTAAATCTGTTTTCCAATGAAGTAATTGTCAGATCGATCATAACATTAAAATAACTTACTTCAAAATCCTTCTCAGCTTGCAAAATAGCTTCATTGGAGTCAGTTTCATCAAAATGTTTCTTCCTAATAGAATGACGCTTTACTGGAAAGGATGTCTCCACTCCCATTTCAAGTGCAATTTCTGTGGCAGCAACCAAACTAACAGCAAACCCATTAATTCTATAGTTCTGAAAGTAATCCACCATACCATTTATATGCTGTAAGGTGGAATCAATGCACATGGATGGTGACTGCAACTTCTTACTCACAATATTTACAGAATATAAAATGCCATGCCAGATAACCATACCAAGTATGAACTCAAAGCTTCCAAGCACATCATATAAATTTTTGGCATCACTCCTATCCTTTGGTTCAGTCTCTCTATCCCCACTTAGCCACAACAAAGCTGACCTCAGTTGAAGAGCTTGATATCTAATTGCTCGGACATTTTTTATGCGACTCTCCCAACGAGTATTGCTCAATGATTTCACAGTCAAATGTTGAACATGTTCAAGCAAAATATTCCATCTTTTGGTAGAACCCGAAAACAGTACATATATCCGTTGCACAATTCCAGAGAATGAAATAGCTTTACTGCATGATTTAGCCATATCACAAAGAGTGAGATTAAGGCTATGGCATGCACATGGCATATATAGAGCCTTTCGATTCATATCACGCAAACGCTTTTGTACCCCCTTATGTTGTCCTTTCATATTAGAGCCATTGTCAAAACCTTGACCTCTAATATCATCAACATTGAGGCCAAATGACTTGATGGAGTCAACTAATACATTGAAAAGCCCCGAGCCAGATGTGTCATCCACCTTCAAGAAACCAAGAAAGTACTCCCTAATTTTTATATTCCCATTAGACATATCAACACATCGAACCAGCAAGCTCATTTGCTCTTGGTGACTCACATCTGGGGTACAATCAAGGATAACCGAGAAATATTTGGTCTCTTTAACAATCTTTATGATGGAGTTTGTAATGCTAGCAGCCATAAGAGAAATTAACTCATTCTGAATTTTATGACTAAGATAATGATATTGCAACTCTTTGTTCTGAATGCGTCTAAGGTGGTATTGCATTACCAAGTTAAATTCAGCAACCATCTCACAACATGCTAAGAAATTACCATTCACATCATTGTAAAGTTGCTCACTAGATCCTCTAAAAGCTAAATTACGTTTACCAAGAAACTTCACAATAGCAATAATTCTTAGTAGAACTAGCCTTATGCGTTCTTTCTCCTTTGTGATTTGATGTTGCAACTCCTTGTCAATTGTTTCATGTTTTCTTAATCTAACTCTCAATTCATTCCAAGAGTTCATGTTGGTCATATGATCCACACTAACTTCATGCTCTTTTAGTCTTTCACCAACATGGCTCCAATCACTAAACCCATCATTCCCCAATGCACTCTTGCGGTTACTGGAACCAAACAACTTACAACAAAAGCAAAACACTTTGTCAACATTTTTTGAATAGACCAACCATTTCCTATCACATGCCTCTCCATTGCTCATTTTTCTATAATAATGAGCGTATGCAAAACATCTTGATCTAGCATCCATAGGAAACACAATATTTTCTTCTCTAATAGGCCCCTTCTCCACTAATATGTCCCTTACTTTGTTATCAAGATTACCCCAATTTATTGGATCATACATATCAATAGTAAAAACTGGTTCTTCATCAACATGAGTAGATTCAGTCCTAGGAGAATTAAAAATGGGCTTATGGTCACTCACATTATTATCATCTATGTTGATGCCAACATTATCTTCTACAGGGCTTTCATCTTCTGAATGTGTAGTTTGATCCTCCACAGCAACAATTGCCCACTCATCTGAATTTCTTGTAGTGCTTGTATTGCTCTTATAAAATTTATGAATAGATCCTCTTTGTGATTCTTTCAGGACCTCTATCCTTCTCTTCTTTTTTCTTTTCTCACTTCCAGATAAATATTTTTTGGGCAATATGAGTTCACTGTAAAATTCAGACAAGTAATGAAGTAATAAGTAATTAAAAAAATATAACATCCTAAATCAGAATTTAGAAATCTAAACAACTAAACAAGTATAATATAAATAATAAACAGAAATTCAGAATTCAGAAATCTTACCTCTGTCAGGCGTCAGTCCGTCACTTCGTGGCTCCAGCAGGATTGCAGTTGCAGTAGGAACAGACAGGGACACAGTGTCACAATCACGACTCACGATCAGCGATTTGCGAATTGAATTTCACCAAGATGCAATGCAAGCAGGCTTGAATGCAAGATCGCCTGGCTGCCTGCTTGTTGGCTTCCTGCTCGCCTGCAGCCTGCTCCTACTCGCTAGGCACCCAAGCCCAGGCCGCGGCGTGGTGGAAGGCTGGAAGGGCGGCGATGGCGAATCTTGGACGCGGAGTCGGCGACTCGTGGAACTACGGAGTCGGCGAGACGCGGAGCCGTGGTCACGCGGCGGACGCGACGGAGTCTGCTACGCCTGGACGCTTGGACTTCTTCTACTATTTCCAATGTTTAATGGACCAAGACCTAATACTAGTATTGCTTACATATTTGGGGTTGGGCCCCCTGGCCTCGAGGGCCCAGTGCGGCAGCCCAGCTCGCACCCCCACAGGGTCGGGCCTGGAACCATCACATATATGACCATATATGGTGTACCATTTGTTACACTCTATCATATTACCGTGATTCATGATGGCAAACAGGCTCATTAGAGAAATATAACCAACAAGAATTATGTGATACCTGGCTGGAAAAATGGAAATTAATATAGACAAACTATTCAAATATTTTTTAACATAATAGCTACAAATGATTTCAGGAATACATTTTACTTGAAGTTGCTTTAAAACACGTTTTTTTCTTCTAAAAAAGAAGGCGGTTGCTGTAGATATTAGCTGCAGGCCACAGGGAGGCAAACATGGCTGCTTGGCACAAAAGGCATCCGGTCATGGGCAAATCGTTGGACCCGGCCTCCCATTTTTGTTTAATTTAAAATTCCGTGGCATCCATTGTTTCTGCTGCGTACAGTTAGGTGGTAATCCAATCACAGGCGCGCTGAGCTGCCGTGGGCCACGGACGGTCGCCGGGGAGCCCCGACGCGCTTTGCGATGCGCGCAACGGCTCCCGTTTCGCCGTCCCCCGTCCTCGACGAGCCACAGGTTCACGAGGTCGGACGCCGGAGGCCCCCAATCCTCATCGCGACGCGAACGGGAGCGAGCCCGCTCCTGCCACGTGCCAGGCAGCGCCATGTGCTGCTCCCTGGGAGATCACTGTGAAGCCCGGGTCTTTGTGGACCAGAGCTGCTGCCGCCGGGCCTCCTCTTTGTCCGGCTGGGATCGGTCCACCGTGCACCGAGCGGTCGCGGCCGTGGTCCGCATCCGCGCGGGAATTTTTTTTACCGTATCGCCATATCGTACGAATCGTGAACAGAGGCGGTAGTGAAACCCTCGCTCTCGATCAGGAGGTCACAGATGAGAGGTGGTGCGCCTTGTTGCCTCGTGCCGTTGTGTTGTGCATGACTGTTTGTACGGGAGGACGCAGAATCGCTACGCCTCTACACGTACTGCAGCAGGCTGTAATGTGCATGCCTCGATCCACGTCTTTGAGATGCAATGCAAGCGGCCGGCCGGGCCTCCGGATCTGCCCGCCTTTTGGAGATATATCGAGACGTACTATAGATTAATGTAGTGTGAGGTTCTTGTGCACCAATAGCATATATATATAAAAAAACTTTTATCTGGTTGTTGAGGTATTTCTTTCGAAAAAAGGAATCGCATACATGATTTGGGTGGTCACACCGCCATACACAATGATCTTGGGTGTATTTGGAAATCAATCTCATTGACCTTTTTGTTTTCTATTCTTTATTCACTACAACAACCTCGTTAAGCTAGCTATTTAAGGTGAGCTATAGTGCCGGTTTTCTTCTTCGCCTCTCTCTTTATTAGACTAGACAGATTACTGGGAATGAATCATTAGAAACCCTGAATCCTTGCTAGCCGATCGAGAAAGGCTTGCACGCGTGACGCGTCCCTCTTCAGCAACCGCGAGCTTATCTCTAGCTAGGCAGTGCTAAGCTCTCGACGACATTGTTTATGTTTCTCCAATAATAACACATCCTCCGTTAGCACATCGCCTTAGATATTAAGGCAGGCTGTTTCGTGTCGTACTTAATTTGGGCTAATCAACCGTGTTAGCGTAGGGTACGTACCAACGACACGCATCTGCTAGCTGAGCTGAGAACTCCCAGCTGCTGCTACCTTCTCAATCATCATTTAGGACACCATCAACTACTCGTAATCAAAGTTCAGAGGGGGGATAACAACTCGTCGTTGTTGAACGGCCAGGTGTAAGAAGCGCGCGGTGCACGTAGCGTAGGACTCGGAGTCCCAACTCCCGTGCAGCAGGATGAGGACCGACGACGGGGACGGGCGGGGCCC
>CM039123.1:688050-717496 GCA_022036555.1 Microstegium vimineum | reverse complement strand
TTCTTAATTGCCTAGCTTATCATCATTAAAAATAAACTAATATATTCCCTAAAATTTGGTTCTAAACTACCACGTCGGCTATCATGAAGGAAATAACCACAGAGTACACTTATACTCCCTTTGTTCCTAAAAAGTAGATGTATAGCAAGTTTGGGACAAATTAGCAAACAAAAGAAAATGCATTATTAACATTATTAAGCTTCTTAACTTTAACTGCACTCACCGCTTATCGAGAAGTTGCAGCAAAAAGTTTTGGTGTTTTCAATAATATATTAAATGTTGTTGCACTCCTTAAATTAATCATTGGAGATGTCCAATAGAAATAAATGACTATGCAAACCATTGGAAAACTGAAGAAATAAATGGGTATGATGGATGATGAGGGCCTATAAATTGATTTATTCAGGGATAAATTCTTACCCTAGAAAAATATTCTTTCAAAGACTGTGAGTACATGATTCTAAACACCCACTTCTACTGGTTTTAATATTAAAAAAAATATCTCAAAACGTAATTTTTTGTGTTACTTAACATGCAGACTAAGTGACATGCAACATGAGAGACATATATATATTTCTATAGTTTATCAATAATGAAACATTACATTACATATGTAATTACGGTAGGCAAATTTCTATATTTTCATTGACACATTAATAACATTGACATTTTATTTGTAAGAACTATTTTTCTACAAAAATGTATCGATACATATGTATTTTTTTTTGGAGGATATTAACCATCTGGAGTGTTGAAGAATTATTATATTATCATAGTAATTAAGGCCCCTAGACCTAATTTTCTAATAAAATTCTAAAGGAGAGTTTTGAATAAAAGGTAGAATACACTAGAGTATCGACTTAAAATTCTAATTAAAATGTCTTGGCAACTAAAAAGATCAAAGCTTGGAAGCAAAAATTTAATAAAATCAAAGTTTGAAAAACTATAGGCTTGTTTGGATGCTTCCTCCCAGGCAGCGTCCCCAGGCGTTGGATTTTGCTCGCCTGGGGCTATGATCGCTTGCCTGGCAGGCAAGCCCAGGCCAAGGCGGCATCCAAACAGCCCCTATGAACGTGGATGACAAACGTATAAAGTAATATTGAAGACGCATAGCGGTATGATGCAACGGCACATGATCTAGACAAGGGCTAGTATTATTGAAGCTAAGGTTTAAATAAATTAAACATATTTTAGAGACAAAAAAAGAGGTATGATGCAAATGTGTCACACCCGGTTCAGAAAAGAGACCGAATGCATAATACATGTGTGCCAGGATCGAGAATTACACACATATATCGACGTCATCAATGATACATAGCACAGTGTTCGAAACATAAACTTAAACGAATATAAAAGAGTACTTTATTACAAGCCTTTGAATCAAAGTCTAGCGGAAAAGGTAAATCGACGAACTACGACGACGCGAAGAAGGAGCCATCTCGCCACAGGAAGGTCGACGACAGCGACACACGAGCCTAACACCCGTCGATGTTTTCAGGGAACTCCTCATCCTAGTCTTGATCTTCTACCCAACCTTTATGTGATTATAGCAAGGGTGAGCTCATGTCGAACTCAGCAAGTACAGACGGAAAGTAAATGACATGCAAGGTTTAACAAGGTAAAGCTGACTCGGTTGACTGCGTTTAGCATTTTAGTTAACACCTTTTATTAGTACAACATATTTACTAAAAGTAGTTAAGAGAACTCAACCCAGTGATTAAAAGGTAAGATCATCATTATAGAGAACTATGCCGGAAGTAGCAACTTCGGCAAAACCACGGAGTAGCAACCCCGCATCTCATCAGCAACCGGGATAGCAATCCCAACACTCGAGGTAGCAACCTTGAGCTCTCATGTGTAACCAACCACACACTCTCCACCGCCAACCAACCATGATCTCTCTCAAGCTAGAAATAAGTTGAGCAAAGATGACTCTGTCCATGTGAGGATCCGGGCCGCTCGTGACCGTGAGCACGACTGATATATCAGGTTTAACTCTGCAGAGGGGTGCACTTTCACTTCAAGTCGTGATTCCCATTCGCTCGGGGTCATGACTCCCAAAACACTGCCGAGGTGAGCAGGTAGGGTTTCACTACGAGACCTTTCGCAGGGTCCAACTAATAGGATGCAACCCGTAGGGTTTGGCCCACGCGCCGGAAGCCGTCCCCATAGCCATGGAACCCGGTCGACCGCAACTTAATATTCATTACATGGGCTACTCCCCTACGCCTACCTGGTAAGCCACACCCTACTAGTGGTTGCCCTGTTAATTAGTCAAGCCAGAGCCATATAACTTGAAGCTGCACGGATGTCCTAGGTGGCCGCTCCACGAACCGGCTCTTAGGGAGAGGAGATATGAGTACCCGAAAAACACCGGTTCTAGACCAGTACTCGTTCCCCCTTCGAACCAACTAAATCCAACTGTACGAGAGATCACATCATCACCATGTTCCATAAACCATTAGTTCACTTTTAGTAGCAGTTAACATGTTTAGATTGTCATCATATGCTAAAGTAGGTAAAGCAACTAAGCATAGCTACTTTATGTTGATAAAAAGGTAAACCCCCAGGTGAACAAGGATGGTACAACAAGCCTATTCATGTTCTAGGGTTTCACAAGTTTAGACACATGCATGAAAGTAAAGTGAATTAATGTAAGTAGGTACAAGATGGTCAAATGGTGTCTACACTTGCCTTAGTCAAGCTCGGGCTGGTCAAAATGCTCAAGGTCTTGCTCCTCTTCCTTCACCGAAGGATCGCGCTCTAACCGCATCAAACATCACACACAGGAGCATAACATGCAAGCAAACAAACTTTAATAAGAAACAGTACACCACAGTAGGAAACAGAGGAAAACAATAGCATAGAATTAATCTACACGACGATACGAAACTATAGGAACTTGAACCACTGAAAACGGAGTTAAAACGGGCAAGATATGAGCTATACAAGATGAGTGGCAAAACTGTGAATAACAGATTTATTTTCGAATTAAAATAAATCAGGAAATCGGATTAAACCGATTGGATCTGGACTGCGGGTTAATTAAGAGAAAAGACAGGGTCTCTTTAGCAAAAAGGTAGAGCGGCTGACTGCGGGCTAACGTCAGCGTGACGTCGGCAGGCCACACGGCGGCGCGGGATTGGGCAGCGCCGTAGAACGGATGGTGGACCGAGGCTGTGGACCGCATCCACTGGTCCACGGTGGACCGCGCCATACCGCTTCGGCGGCTTCTAATCCGAGCCGCACGACTCAGATCGGACGGTGGAGGGGGGGGGGGGGGGTTCGGCCGGGAGCAGAAGCTCCGGCGCGGTGGTCTCCATGGCCGGCGGTGAGAGGCTCGCCGGAGTCGGCCAATCCGGCGATTCCGGGCTCCATTTACCGAATTGAAATCACCGGGGGAGAGAGGGGGAGATCGCGAGCTCACCAAAGGGTTTTCCTGCGAGCAGAGATGAGGCAAATGCGGTCGACGGCGTCACGGGCGGCTCCGGTCTCCCTGTGAACGGTGGCGAGGCCAGGTGAGCGCTTAGCGCAAAGAAAAAGAGAGGGAAAAAGGTCACCGCGACTTCACGAAGTCGATGCGGTGCTTACGAATGCGTTTCACGGGGCCGTGTGGCTTGGCGATGGAACAAGCGGCGGCGGAGCTCTCTTTCGCGGCGGAACTCGAGCGGAGCGACGCGAAGACGATGGAGGGAGGCGGCTAGGGTTCTGGGTGGCGGCGCGGCACTCCGGGGCAACCTACTTATAGCCCGGGGATCTTCGGGCTACGCGCAGCGCATAGAGCAGAGCAGAGGCGGCTCGCGGCGTGGAATCCGCGCGGGTTCGTTGGGGAAGAAGGGTGGCTGGCGCATGGCTGACGTGCGGGGCCAGGCCGTCGGCACTGCGGCGCGAGCTGGGCTGGCAGAGCGCTTGCGCGCGCTGCGGAGCAGGCCGGCGGCGCTGGGCGGAGCACGAGCGCGTGTGCGCGTTGCAGAGCAGGGCGGGGTGCTGTTGGCTGGCTTGGCCAGGCTACTGTTGGCTGGGCCAGTTGGGAGCGGGGTGTCGCTGCTGCTGCTGCTGCACTTGGCCAGTGTTGGCACAAGTTATGATTAACTTTGCTATACTTAAAATTGTACCACCAACCTCTGGATCAGGGATAAAACAAACACATCATGAGCATAGTTTATCAAATAACTAGTTCCACATGTACATGAGTGTTTGAGTGCAGGGATGAAGAAATGAAGCAGATGAGAGCCAGTGGGACCCACATCGGGGTCGGCTGACCACCCTATGGGCCCACCTGGCTCTCCCCCTCAGCCATGATCCAAGAGAGGCACTCTAGAGTCAAATCCATCCATTGGATCACTCTGTGCTTTCTCTCAATGGCTCACAAGCAAAGCACAAGGATCCATGGACCCACACCAAGGAGATAAACGTGACAACTACCTCAAAACCAGCAAATAAACTCAATGACAGGTGGGACCAGCACCAGGGAGCAGGAGGTGGGCCAGTGACCCCTAGGAGGGGTCGCTCGACCATCCAAAGGGCCCACCTGCCCTTCAAGCAGTCCCTGACCAGGGGGGCCACACCCTGGAGGGTAGAGGGGTGCCCACTGGCCATAGGGGGGGTCGGCCGACCACCCCCCTAGGTCGGTTGGCTCCTCCCAACCGCCATACTCCTTCCCCACATGTTGGATCACCACCATTCATCCAATGACGGTTGCAAAGGCGGTTTGATCCAATGGTGGAGAATGGGAGACCCTGGATCGCTGACGTGGCGATGGAGTAGCCCCTACTCCACTCCTCTACTATAAATAGAAGGACATACCCCCCTCTCTACACATGGTGAAGAAGCCTACAAGCTCCATTCCTTATAATTGTTCTAGTAGTTAGTCTAGAGTGGGAGTTAGTGTTGAGTCGAGCTTGCTCGGGATTTCCGGAGTTGTCTTCTGGGAAGTCTGGTATAACTCTTGTATCTTTTCTTCTTTGTAAGACTTTATATTTATCAATATATTATCCTTTCCCTTTACTTTACTTAGTATTTACTTTGAGCATTACTATACTAGATATAGTATTGTTATATGCTTTTGCTCTTTAAAGCCTTTACATTTATAGTCTGTGATCCTTGTGACCTTTCCTGTATGTGATCATTGCCTGTCATAGGGTGCTTTGATTATTGATCGTAGTCAAAGTAATAAGTTGTGTGTAAGCGTGGTGCTTATATATTGGCTTATCCTTGATTACCGCTTATTGCGTGGATTGTTCGTGGATGCTAGTAGAAGGTGACAGCTCTATCTAGCCTTAGTATTCCACCACGCGTGTCAGATAAGTTATTAAAAGGTAGGGCTTCAAGAAAACAGGAGGGCGCGGTCCGGTAGGAGTTTTGTCCTCCTACTGATCTATCCCCTCGCCTAGCATACTTGTATTGAGGAGGCAAACTATAGTGTTTAGTCTAGTTAATTAGCTAAGTATATTAAAGTAGAGTGAATTGCTTAGGAGTCCCTTGTACTCTCTCGTTGTCCTCCCACCTAGCTAATCTGTCTAGTCCGTTCTAAGTATCATTTACCTAGGCTCTTTCATTCATCAATCCCCTTCCTATCACATTTATCATTTACCCCCCTATACTAGTCGATACTAAGTTGAGGTACTCTCTATGATCTCTCTCTATTACCATTTCTAGCTCAGCTTTCCCTTGGGATAAAATAAATTACGATACCTTGGAATACTCCTAGGTGAAGTGCTACAGCGGTATAATCTGTGCGCTTGCGGATTTATCCAATAGTCATAAGAAATACCCACAAGCATTTCTGGCGCCGTACCGAGGATAGGGATTTATCTCTATTTGTGGTGCGACGCTAAGAAGTGTCAGCAAGCATTTCTGGCGCCATTACCGGGGAAATCATAGCCTAGAAATTTTAATTAGATTGAATCCAGAGCTTATCATTAACTTAGTCATCAATTAGTCATAGGGGCTTACCCCCTGTCTGTGTCTTCTCTTCTTGTAAAGCCAGACAGTTTATGAGCGGTTTCCAACTGTCGGGAAACCACCTAGAGGATCCTGAGCATCTGTTGAGGTGGTCTAGACGTCGTCAAGTCCCACCTCAGAGGTTCATCTCGAACCTGAATCCGTTCGAGGAATGAGGCTCTACACCACCACTCAAGGAAGCTATGGCCCAGAAGGCAATCTCTGACTTCTCGGCCCCGTCAGCTACCCACGTAGCTCAGGGTCCCGAGGTCAACTTCGGGGATGCCACCTTTGAGCTGAAGCCCGCCTTGATCCACATGGTGCAGGCCAATCCATTTTGCGGAAAGTCCCATGAGGATGCCAATGCTCATCTCCAGCACTTCATGGAGTTATGTAGCACATTCACTATCAAGGGAGTGGCGTCTGATGCCATTCGTCTTCGCCTTTTCCCATTCTCGCTATTGGGGAAGGTGAAGCAATGGTTCTACGCCCATAAGGAAGAGGCCACTACATGGGAGAGGTGTGCTAATGCATTCCTCAAGAAGTTCTTCCCGACGGGCAAAACCAATGCCCTTCGTGGAAAGATCTCGAGCTTTCAGCAACAATCCGACGAGACAATTCCCGAAGCATAGGAGCGTCTCCAGGAGTATGTTCGTGCCTGTCCTCATCATGGGATAGACGACTGGCTTCTGATTCAAGGGTTCTACCATGGGCTGACTAGCATGGCCCGTAGTCACCTTGATGCTGCCGTTGGAGAGGCATCTCTCCAACACATGGTAAGAAGCGCCAAGGACCTCATCGAGAAGATGGTAACCAACCAAGGTTCGGGTGAGGAACGTCTCTAGCCAAAGAAGAGAGGTATGCACACCGTCAGTGAGGTGGACATGCTCTCTGCCAAGATGGACCTCTTGATGAAGAAGATAGAAGAAGGTTCTAAGAAGGAACGAGAGGCCATCTACCCCGTCGCCGCCACACAAGCCGTTGAAGCTAACCCATGGTATGAAGTGTGTGGCGGAAATGATCACTCGAGCAACAGTTGCCCCGAGACACCGAAGGAGGACGTGAACTTCATCAGCAACAACAACAACAACAACAACAACGGGTATCGACCCCAACAACAAGGAAGCTGGAATTCACGCCCCTTCTACCAAGGTAATGGAGGTAATGACAATTATAACAATTACAATAATAATCAACCTTCATTGAAAGATCTTGTTCTAGGGCAATCTAGAATTAATGATGGTATAAATAAGAAAATGATTGCCACTGATAAAGTTCTTGAAAGCTTTGGTGAGAAAATGGATAGCTTTACAACTGCTATGAAAAATCAATTGAGCTTTAATAAAATGCTAGAAACCCAATTAGCTCAGTTAGCAGCAGCTATGCCATCCTTAGAACAGGGTAAGATCCCTGGGAAACCAGAGGACTCCATTGAGCATGTTAACATGGTCACAACCAAGTTCGGTAAGCCTCCACTACGCTCCTATTGGGGCCATCTTCTCGATCCTCCCTTCATCATGAAGAAGGAAGACCTAGGTCTTCCGACGATCAAGTGCTCAATTGAACAACAGACATTCCATACCGCCTTCTGCGATCTCGGATGAGGCGTCAACATCATGTCAAAGGTTACGTATGATAATCTCTTAGGAGGACCTTTGGTCCCCACATGTGTTCGCCTGCACATGGCCGATCAAAGCATATGGTTTCCCGAGGGACTCGCGAGGGATATCTTGGTGAACATCCAAGATGAGTACGTCCCCACCGACTTCATCATCCTCGACATGGGAGCTAACGTGGAAGTCCCTGTCATCTTGGGACCGCCCTTCCTCAACACCACCAACGCAGTCATCTACGTTGAATCGGGCCAGATACACTTCCAGTTCCTAAGTCATAAGGTAAAGTGTGCTTTCAATGGTTATAAACTTAACAAGCAGGTTAAAGCACAACCACCGAGAAAAAGAGTTCGAGCCCCGCGCCCAAAGAAGCAATACCCGGAGGCCAAGATCAATGAACTCGAGGAAGATGAACCTGCCAATCCAAGGCAGGTGTGGAAAGCAAAGGAGGTGCACGCCCTGCGGTCTCTGTCTCTAGAGCCATTAGGTGCACCCGAAGAATGAACAAGAATGAGAGTCCTACTCCAAGGACTTAAAATCAAGGAGCCTTCGCCGAAAGGTAAATCGGTAGTTATCCTTTATTTCATTTCTTTCATTTAGTTAAAACCTTTACTTTCATACTTAAAATTTAGAAATAACAAAGTTAGTTTAAATAAAACTTGAGAGTTAGTTTAACATTGAAAGTTGACAAAAGATAGGGTCATAGGGGTGGTCGGCCAACCACCCATATGCACCCTACCTTGGCTTAGTTAATCACATAATAATTAGGGACCTTTATAAAAGAAAAAGAAAAAAATGGAGGACTAGGGTGGTCGGTCGACCACCCTATGATCCACTTGATCATCTCTCTTTATTCCCCACCATCCTTTGTCCAAGAATTTCATGATTTGAGTAGTGTTGCTTTCAAAAACCAGATTTATCTTTAGGAGACATCTCTTTTGCTTTGTCATGCTTTACTTCAATCACTTTTGGTTAAAGCATGTCACACCTTTGTCTCCCACTACTCCTTGTCCAAAGTGGGGAATCATGACACCTTCCACTTTCACTTTGTCATGCTTTGAAAAAGAAAACACATCAATGACCTTTGAGCAAAGCATGACATACCTTTGTCCCCCACTACTCTTTGTTTAAAGAGGAGAATCTTGACCACTTTAACTCAGCCTTTGATCACATCACATAGCACATTTCACCTTTCACCAAGCACTAGAAAAATCATGAGTGGGTTCCCCACCATGGGGTGGTCGGCCGACCACCCTATGGTCACCTCCTCTCTCTCTTTTGCTTTGTGAAAGACATCCACTAAGGCTTGTGGTCGTCCGACCACCCCATGGCACCCCCTTGGTGCCATCTCCTCTCCCCTATAAAACCCCATGCAAGGAGAGCTCTTTCCCTCACACCTCAACCAGAATTCAGTTCTATCTCAAGCCTCTCCTTACCTTGCTCTCTCCTTTCAAGAAAAGTAGTGATACTCTCCCTAGTCTTGCCCGTGTTCTTGTCAATGAAGCAAGCTATGAGTCAGAGCTCATCCCGACGCTCCCGCCAATCCGATGATATTTCCCAAGGAAGGAGAAGGGGAGGTTCTGTCCGATACACTTGAGAGGGCCTCCAAACCGAAGAACTCCCTCAGGAGGAAGAGGAAGTACCGACTGAGGTACCACACATCGGGGCAATCATGGTACCCCCGATGAGGACCTATGATCAACAAAGCGGTCTCTGGTTTGACCAACCAGGGTATCAAAGGTATCTCTCTCTCCAGAATCGATCTTTCGAGCATACGAGGATATTGGATCCGAATCTTCTCTTCAACGCAGGTATGACCAACGAATTTAATACTATCTTTTCCACGATTGGTTGGTCTAGCTTTTGGCAAATAGAAGAGTTTGGAATTGAATTGCTCACCATAGAGTTTCTATGCT
Source organism: Microstegium vimineum (assembly GCA_022036555.1). Lineage (NCBI taxonomy): Eukaryota > Viridiplantae > Streptophyta > Magnoliopsida > Poales > Poaceae > Microstegium > Microstegium vimineum. The sequence continues at coordinate 708,024 of CM039123.1, read as the reverse complement.
CTCTCCAAACCTCTAATGTTGGAATATCCTTTCACATGATTAATCAAAGCTTTAGTTTAACTTGGAGTCATCTAAGTGCTGCTCTTGATTTTGATGATTCATGCGTGATAGATGTAGACTTTGCCATGCGTAAGTTTAACAAGAGAAAGTTTTGGTTCTCTATCTCTGCTCTTAATAATGGTTCAAATCCTAAACCTGAGGCGGTTCATAATCCAACTCTTCGTTTCATGCATTTTTGGATGAAAATGACTTTGTTTTCTGGAAGTAATGCTAGCGTGATAAATGACATGGAATTAAAATTGCTATACGCCATGGTCAACAAAATTCAAATTTCTCTTGTTAAATGCTTGGTGGAATTTTGGCAAAGTTCGCTTGAGAGTAATGAATCTAATCAATTCACATCTTTAATTACTCGTCTTGCTAAATCCATGAACTTGCTAAATGGCACATACCCCTTTGTTTACATATCTGCTCCTTTAGCTATGATCTCAGAAGAATATCTTACAATTGCTCAAATGCTAAAAAGAGATGTCAATAGTAATCTTAAAATGATCTACAGTGGCCATACAATTGAGGTGCCTCTTCCAAATAGGCAACTTCAATTGTATAGGACCCGTAAGCTAACCCTTGATCTAGATCAGGGCATTGGACAAAGAGGTTTTGCAGGTGCAGACAGGAGAGCTCAGGAGGGGCTATACTTTGTTCATCTTGAGCAAGGTGGTTCCTCCCGAGAAACTATGGACGAGGAGGAAGACAATACATCTTCCGATCCCATGCACACTTCAAGCGGCATGCCTCCTCGATCCTCACGTCCGCAAAGAGCACGAGCATCCTTCTCGTCCACACGAGAAAGGGAGCATCGTGAATTGCAGCAATAGTTCGATCATCTCACCAACACCTTTGGTGAGCTGCGTGTTGAGCACGATGAGACAACACGCATCGTCCAACAAACTGTCGAAGATATCCAAGCTATGCAAGCAGAACAACATCGGCAGTGGGACATGTCACGGCAATTCCATCCACAACCGCCGCACCACTGAGCAAAGAACAAGCTTGGGGAGGTTCCCTCCCCCACTAAGGTAAGTTTTTAATTTCAGCATTTATATTTATGCATTTCCTGCTTATCTTTGCTTTGCATCTAAAAAAAGAATCTACATATGATGAAAATAATAAAAAGACTTTCTCTACTCCACTCTCACATATTTTATGAAAAAATCTATATCTCCTATGGAAATGATGTATAGTTGCTCTGCTAAACGTCTGTCTAGTACTTAGTTTACAACTTGATATTTCTTTAAGTATGGATTACTTGGCTTAAAAATAACTCATCATGAACCTCAAACTTTTGTGGGTTGCAAATGTTGTAACTAAATCTAAGTTGTTGTGAGACATGATATGACAAGATAAGAGCTGCTACGATTTTGTTCTAAGCAAGAATGACTATCGGAGTTTTATTTCTTAAAATAACAAAACACTTTGTTGTTCCTCAATAGTGATAAGTCCTACCAAAGCCATATATGATCTTTCATGATATAAGCTTTCTACATAAGCTGCTTACTTTGTGTTGAGTTTGGTCAAGTTTTGTGACCCTTGTTGAGAGACTTATCATGCTCCCAAGATCAAGATCACATACATGCCACATATATATGTTGCTTCTACACTTGAAGTACACAAAAAAATGTCTTACATTTCCACATAGTTCATACTCCATGCTATAGTAGAAAATCTCTCTCTAGTTTGTTGCTAGCAAATGAGACATAGACTATGCAAAATTATGAAAAATTCAAGGGCATTCTAAAGTCTCAAAATCTATGAGCATTCCAAAGCTCTTTTGAAAATAATAATAATAACAATGAGCATCTTCAAAGTTCATAGAAAAATAAATAAAGATAGTTATGTCTCAAAGTTTATAAGTTAGGGAAGAGAGATCTTATAGGAGTATTGATCATTTTGTCATGTTTCCACACACTTGCACATCTTGATCTAAAAGTATGACACTTCTCTCCTTGGATCCGGGATTTGACTTTACAATATATGCAAGGTAAGTTTGCTACATCTTTGATCCCTACCTACAGCCCCACATAAGCTTTAGAAGTAGGAAGAAAGAAGACAAACTTTGATATGTGCCTTGGTAAGGAATCATACACCATATGAGCGACTCGAGAATGCTATTTGAGGAACACCAAATTTCTCTTTTACAAAATCTTTAAAACCTCCGAAATGAAACTTGTGAAAGAATGAGAAAACTAGTGCTCCAATCAAGTTGTTCTATCTCTCAACCTCTCAAGACAAAGGATAAAGCTATAAACCCCATGAAGGACTAAGGTAATATGGATGAGTCTTTATTGCTAATTTTTCCATTCAAAAGAGAAGTATATTGTTGTAGATCTAGTACTCTTGAAATATGAAGCATAGTAGCAAATCCTGATCCATCGAGCTAAGTTTGATTGTTTGCTCGGGACGAGCAAAGGTTAAGCTTGGGGGATCTTGTTGGCACAAGTTATGATTAACTTTTCTATACTTAAAATTGTGCCACCAACCTCTGGATAAGGGATAAAACAAACACATCATGAGCATAGTTTATCAAATAACTAGTTCCACATGTACATGAGTGTTTGAGTGCAGGGATGAAGAAATGAAACAAGTGAGAGCCAGTGGGACCCACATCGGGGGTCGGCCGAACACCCTATGGGCCCACTAGGCTCTCCTCCTTGGCCATGATCCAAGAGAGGCACTCTAGAGTGAAATCCATCTATTGGATCACTTTGTGCTTTCTCTCAACAGCTCACAAGCAAAGCACAAGGATCCATAGACCCACACCAAGGAGATAAACGTGACAACCACCTCAGAACTAGCAAATAACCTCAATGACAGGTGGGACCAACACCAGGAAGCAGGAGGTGGGCCAGTGACCCCCAGGGGGGTCGACCGACCACTCCCCTAGGTCGGTTGGCTCCTCCCAACCGCCATACTCCTTCCCCACGTGTTGGATCACCACCATTCATCCAATGACGGTTGCAAAGGCGGTTTGATCAAATGGTGGAGGATGGGAGGCCCTGGATCGCTGACGTGGCGATGGAGTAGCCCCTACTCCACTCCTCTACTATAAATAGAGGGCCATACACCCTCTCTACATATGGTGAATAAGCCTACAAGCTCCATTCCTTAGAATTGTTCTAGTAGTTAGTCTAGAGTGGGAGTTAGAGTTGAGTCGAGCTTGCTCGGGATTTCCGGAGTTGTCTTCTGAGAAGTCTGGTATAGCTCTTGTATCTTTTCTTCTTTGTAAGACTTTATCTTTATCAATATATTATCCTTTCCCTTTACTTTACTTAGTATTTACTTTGAGCATTACTATACTAGATATAGTATTGTTATATGCTTTTGCTCTTTAATAGCCTTTACATTTATAGTCTGTGATCCTTATGACCTTTCCTGTATGCGATCATTGCCTGTCATAGGGTGCTTTGATTATTGATCGTAGTCAAAGTAATAAGTTGTGTGTAAGCGTGGTGCTTATATATTGGTTTATCCTTGATTACCGCTTATTGCGTGGATTGTTCGTGGATGCTAGTAGAAGGTGACAGCTCTATCTAGCCTTAGTATTCCACCACGCGTGTCAGATAAGTTATTAAAAGGTAGGGATTCAAGAAAACAGGAGGGCGCGGTCCGGTAGGAGTTTTGTCCTCCTACTGATCTATCCCCTCGCCTAGCATACTTGTATTGAGGAGGCAAACTATAGTGTTTAGTCTAGTTAATTAGCTAAGTATATTCAAGTAGAGTGAATTGCTTAGGAGTCCCTTGTACTCTCTCGTTGTCCTCCCACCTAGCTAATCTGTCTAGTCCGTTCTAAGTATCATTTACCTAGGCTCTTTCATTCATCAATCCCCTTCCTATCACATTTATCATTTACCCCCCTATACTAGTCGATACTAAGTTGAGGTACTCTCTATGATCTCTCTCTATTACCATTTCTAGCTCAGCTTTCCCTTGGGATAAAATAAATTACGATACCTTGGAATACTCCTAGGTGAAGTGCTACAGCGGTATAATATGTGTGCTTGCGGATTTATCCAATAGTCATAAGAAATACCCACAAGCATTTCTGGCGTCGTACCGAGGATAGGGATTTATCTCTATTTGTGGTGCGATGCTAAGAAGTGTCAACAGCCGGTTGGGAAGGGCTATGGCCGGCTGAGGGTGGCCACGACCGGCTGGGAAAAGGCCAGAGCTGGCTGTAGCTGGCTAGAGGGGTGGCAGGGCTAGTTGTGGCCGGCCAGAGGCAGGCCAAGGTTAGCTAAGCCGACCTTGGGTAGGTTAGAGCTATGCTAGAACTGTTTAGGTGGGTCTAGGTCGAAGCGGGGACGAGAAACAACGAGTTAGGGTTAGAGAAGGGTGGAGTTAGGGGTTAGAGTTAGCGAGCACACCATAGTCAAAGCAAAGAGGAAGACAATGCGGCGACATGAATGCAACAACCAATGTTCATAGACTAGATTCATTTTAGTTTTACTTAATCAGGTTAAATGCATCTAACAAAACCACACTAAGAAACCCTAATCAATTTTATATTCAGAGAATTAGGGTGTTACAAAATGAAAGGGGGAAAGCTATGAACATGGGTATATAGCAAACATACAATGTAGTGGGTAAATCTTTTGTAGTCAGATATAGCTTCAAGAGTATCGATGTAGATATCGAAAATGAATGAAGAGATAGAGCATAAGAATTTGGCAATCCTAATTAGTTATAGTTACTAATGTTATCCAGAAACTTTAAATACTCATTCCTTAATAGACTGTAGCACAAATGAACTATTAAAACAATTTGGTCAGAATGCCATCGAAAAGTTCAAACTCATTGACCATAGAACTAAATATTGCAAATAAAAGCCGTGTTTTGAAAGCTAAAAGTTTGCTTTTTTTCAATTGAGACTATGACTCTGTCTTTTTAAGCATAGTAAAGATTCCCCCATTTCCATGCAAAAACATTGCAAGCAAATGAAATTCCTAATGTCCAGATTACCATTGGAAGTACTAGTAGAATTAGCATAAGTAATTAGTAAAGACAAGTAATATTCACTTTAAACGACCAAAGCGCTGCCATACTGGAACATGCAGTGGAAGTATGGCACACGCCAGATCACGTCCTAAATGGGTCATCACTGGGTCCCAGCGCCCAGGTGCAGAGCAGCATGATTTACTTTATGAATTTGAGCAAAGAAAACACTAATAATAACTTAATAAAATTTTGAATGTAAATAATACCTTTTTTGTGCGAGCAATGCAAATTTCAAACTAAATATAAATTTCAAGTTTATTTTGAAAGCTTTTAAGTCCAATTCCACATCAAAACCCAATTTTATGCATTCGCTTTGTTAAAGAAATTTGGATTTCACTTGAGCAGAGAAGCTACACCACAAAATACTGTTTTCCGAACATAATTTAGATGATTTCTACAAGAATTGTTGGAAACCATTTCGTGCAAAACAACGGCTTAACCAGAAACTCATATGTAATGTACAGGGAACCATTTCGATGCTATATGAACAGCTTAACCGAAAACCGTTGCACGTTGCGTGACCAAAGTAGTAAGTCATGTACGTCATGGCTCTTGCCGTTACCTAAAGGGCTAATTTTTTCGAAGAAAAAAACAAGTTACTTGAAAGAAAACTCAGGTCCAGTTTGGTTCTCATAAGTCAGGTGATTTAAAATCAGTGACTTATAAGTCATATTTGTTTGGTTTCTAATAATTTATAAGTCATACAGAAAATTGGTTGGAGTGTGATCCCCAAACAAAAAAGATATGTCCTATGTGAAAAGGAGGTGACTTATAAGTCCATAAGTTAGGGTGAAGTAACTTATAGACTTATAAGTTATGGTGACTTATAAGTCACTAGTATTTAATAAAATAAATCACTTTTTTCACTTTTGAATTTATAGGTGACTTACGGCAGACGCACAGCCGTAGCATTTCCCTTCTCTTTTCCGGAACCCCTCGTGTCTCCTCTGCCTCTCGTGCCACTAGCCACCACTCGCCGGCGACCCCATGGCCGCGGCGGGGCAAGGGGAAGGGGAAGGGAAAGGGCACCCGTGTGGTGTGCGCAAAAGCTGCAGGCGCAGCAGTGGCAATGGAGCCACGGACGCCCGGACAAGCACTCAGCTTTCCAAGGCCGCTGTGTAGGCTAACGTACATTAATTAATTAATTAATTAATATATATACATAAACAAACCGATTAGATTAGACAGGCTCTCCCCCTAACCCCAACCACTTGCGATTAGGTTAATCATCCCGAGAGCGAGAGGGAATCCGGCTCTCAGTTTATTCTACTCGGTTCCTGATAATTGCAGAGCTCTTTAAATAAAAAAGGCAGCATTTTTTTAAAAAAAAAAATCGTGTGGATTCCATCCATTTCCTCCTGATTATTCTGCACGCCACGCCGTGCTGTGCTGTGCCTGTGCGTGCGAGCGCAGGAAAGAAATTTCTGCAGGGGACACGAGCTGGCCGGTGGGTGTCTGACCGTCTGATTGGAGGGACCACCTGTGTCTTAGAGATTCTGCATGAGAAAGAAAAAAATAACCTGGTCTAAGAGGACTATTAGTACTAGCATTCCGGTGCTGTATTGTATTCACGGTAAACTTGGGCTACCTCGTGCAACCACTGCTAGCTTGGCTTTGTTTAACCGGAAGGGCGTGTTGGTTGCGAGGATCTCGAGATGTATCCTACCTTTGCCCTGCCGATCGGTCGCCACGGCCGGCAGGTTCAAATGCTGCTGGAATGAATGATTAGCCCACCCGCACCCGGGGAGTTGGAGCTGCTGCGTGCTGACACTGCGTGCTCTTTGTTTTTGTTTTTTTTTTAAAAAAAAAAGCGATGGTACATGTGAGGATGGATAATGGGATTGGGACGAGACAGGGGTGTTGTTATCTTAAGATATGGCTGAGAAGTGAGAAGAATGTGATCCTAATCCGGATTGGATCAGTCATCAGTGCTGCGCTGCAGGTCCGGCCGTGTTGTTTCAGGGAAAGAAAATGACTGCACGTAGTAGTAACTCGTAGGAGCAACAATTATTAGTGGTGAAGAATTGAGACAGCCCGTGAAGAGTATGACGAGGAGGCAACCGGTAGCATGATCAGAGCCACGGTGAGTACGTTTCTGCTGAGTGGTGAATGATGCTACTGCTGTGCTTGGGATGTAAGTACAGTAAGTAACGGCGACAGTAGTGTAGTGTGAGTGGATGAAAAGAAGAAAAGTTCCACAGGCCCCCCGAAATTTCGTCCAGTTGAAGAAGAGAATCGCGATACGAAGGGGAACTGAACATCTTCCAAGTTGGATGGAATTGAGATGTGCAGAAGAACTCTTGTGCAAGCGCTTTCGCTTCTTTTGGGGGTTTGCAAGGAATCTCTATCATCTCTTTTTTGCGTCGACCTCCTGCACAGCTGGCTCTCTCAGCATTGTTTTGTCGAGCTTCAAAGTGCTCAGGCCAATGTTGAAAAAAAAGTGCTGAGGCAAAAAATTCCCAAATTTTTACAATCTAGCCTTTTTTTTCACGTTTGGACCCCTGGAGGAACTAATTGCAGGAATGGACCCAGGAGGTCGGCGCCGTGCCCCCTGGCGCCGAGGTAACACAGCTCGGCGTCGTGCCCCACGGCGCCGAGCTTTTAGCCCGCATCCAGCGTGGCAGCTGACGTGACTGGAGGCTCAGCGCCGTGGGGCACGGCGCCGAGCTAGCATTCATCTAGCCCGCGGCGCCGAGCTCGGCGCACGCTCTCTGTCTCTCGCTCTCACGGCGCCGAGCCGAGCCGCCGCCGTCCGCCGTCCGCCGTCCGCCGCCATCCGGTTTTGTTAGGTATTTATTTTTCTTTTCAAGTTTAGTTTAGTGTTTTTAGTTAGCAATTGTAGTTCGAAATTTTAGTTACACATTTAGATGATAGATAGACAAATAGGTAGTTAACTTATCATAGATAGATAGTTAGTTTGTTAAATTTGTAACTAAATCGATATATGTATATGTGTATGTATATATATATAGTTAGGTTTGTAACTAAATAGATAGACAAATAGATATATATATATATATATATATATATATATATATATATATATATATATATATATATATATATATATATATATATAGTATGCTAAATAGATGGTTAGACAAATAGATAAATAGATAGATAGATAGATAGATAGATAGATAGTTATTTTGCTAAATAGATAGATTGATAAGTTCATAGATAGATAGTTAGTTTGCTAAATTTATAGCTAAATAGATATATGTATATATATATATGTATAGTTAGGTCATTGATAATTTAGTTTACCCATAATAAGAACTTTCGTGTTGTGTATATCAACTAGATGGATGTAACACCCTAAAATTTGAATAGCAAATTAGATTTGAATTTGATTTGAATTTGATTTAATTTAAAGTATTTTGTGAAGCATAGCATTAAATATATAAAACTTAAATTAAATTCCATGTTAGGGTTCACATGGTTGTGCATTGCATGCTCTTGCATTGTTTTTGGGTGTCTTGATTTTCAAAACCTTGAAAATGATTTCAAAACAAATTTGAAAATCAATTTGCAAAACTCAGAAAAAGGAAAAAGAGAAAAAGAAAAGGAAACACTGTTCCTATACCCTATCCAGCCCGTGAGCCATCTCGGCCTATTTCCCTCTCCCCCCCTCTTGCGCTGTGGGCCGGCCCAGCTTCGCAGGCCCGCACCGCACCGGCCTCCTCCCTCCCTCTCAGTCACTGCCGGGCGACCCCACCTGTCGGCGCCCCGTCCCCTTCTCTCTCCCTCTCTCTGTTTCACTGGCGCCCCAGGCCCACCTGTCGGCTCTCTCTTCTCCCTTCTCTGCTCGAGTCTGAGGCGAACACGCCTCGCCGCGCTGCGAACCGCCGACGCGGAATCCCCGCGTCTCGTCTCCGTGCCGGACTCGCCTCCGCCCTCCGTAAATAGCACCGCGCCCCGCACCGAACCCCCCTCATCCTCTTGCCGCAGATTGTCTCGCAAGCCGCAACCGTCGTCCGCCGTCATCCGAGCAGTGCGCCGCCGCCGTTCCGCATCGTCGGCCGTCCAAGCACTTCGCCGAGCCGCGCAGCAGCTTCGCGTGAGTACCGGACACGCCATCTCCCCCTTCTCTTCCTCCCTTGCGGCCTGTCTCGACCCGCCGCCGTGAACCCGAGGTTCCGCCGCCGCTGTCCGTCGAGGCCGGCTCTCCTCGGCCGTCCTCAGTCCCATCTGAGCCTGGCATTCGCTTCGCGCGTGTGCGAGACACCTTTCCCCTCTGTTCTCTCTCTCTATTGCGCTCTGGAAACACCGCGCCGCTGTCACAGAACGCCGCCGCCGCGGTTCACCGTCGCCGACGCCTCTCCATCCTTCTCCGAGCTTCGCCGATGACCTAGACGAGCTCGCAATGCCATCCGCAACCTCTCGGTGCAATCGGTTTCGAAAACGAGGCACCCCAGAGCCCTAACCCCCTTGCGCCGCCGTGCTCTGACCGCCGGCCATGGCCACCGCCGCGTCGCCCTGTTCTGACGCGGAGAAGAACCACCGTGTCCCTCCCCGATCTAATCCTATCCCTCCATCTCTAATCCTACGGCTCCAGATCCACCATACCCCTTCGCCTGCGGATTTTGCTAAAGAGTCCCTCTGTTTTTCCCCCTCCGAACCCGCAGTCCAAAACGCATTTGCCCAGTACGTTTTTCCGTCGGGAAAACGTATTTCCTTTTCTGAGATGTTTTATTCCGAAAATAAAATAAAACCCTAATTCCCTTTTTATCTCTAATATTCAAATGCTCATATTTTCTTCGTTTTAAATCCAAATCGACCCGTTCGAGTTGCGTTAGATCCGTATTTTCATGCTCTATCCAGTAGTATAGGTTTCACCTATGTTAAGTACTTTTGAAAATCAGAGAAAATTACTTTGCTTTTGCTAAACCTATCTCTTTTCAAAATCCCGTTTTATCTCTAACTTCTTCGTTTTAGATCCGTTTAGCGTGATTCTCGTATCTCTGTGATCGTAGTAAAGTTTAGATCTGTTTTATAACCTTTTCAAAGTCTCTTTATTGTTTATGGTGTAATGTTCTGATCATGTCTTGTTTGCTTCGTGTATGATTGTTCAGATGATTGCGTGGTGATGTTGATCGAGTACAACCGGTGAGATCTTCGTTGACCAAGAGTTCTTTGCAGCAGATCAGGATCACCAAGAGCTTTGGGATCAAGGCAAGTTTAACATGGGATCATCCTTGTTACCTATTCACCATAATTCAATCTAGTCATATTGCATGTGTCTAATTTGATTCCTATTAGATCTATACCATAGCTTTGTTATCCTTTACCTTGTCACCATGGGTTTATATGCATATGGGTAGCTTTGCTATGCTTTACAATAATGGATCTTGAGATGAATCTTGACTAATGATATATGCAACAATGAGATAAAATTTGCTTTTATAGCAACATGGAATAGGACCCCACTGTAGGGCAAAAGCTGGGATTTCTAATACAACCACAAGTGCTACAATGGCTCTGGCTTTAGTCAAGTATAAAGATTCGTACTAGCATGTTGGCAGTTCGTGAAAGGCACCATTGCCGAGCTGGTTGCAGGGCATGGTCCAGGGTGGTTACCGTTTGAGAGGTACCATCGAGTGGAGGCTTTGTATACCCCTTGCCCGTGGGTCCGTAGGGTCTGGCAACATGTTAGGAAGACTTTTGAAAGATTTCATAGTGTTCCCTGCCCGCTCACCTTGGAAGTGTTTTGGGAGTCATGATCCCGGGCATATGGGTAACATGGCTTGTGGGTAAAGTGTATAACCTCTGCAGAGTGTAAATCTATCATGATAGCCGTGCTCACGGTTACGAGCGGCCTGGAAAACTCACAGTGTAGATGATCAGGTGGTTTAATAGTTAATATTGGATATTAATCTTATCATGTGGTTATTAATTGGGTTATGCATAATTAAAGCTAAGTGTTGGTAAAACTTGACCAAGTTAAAAGCAACCGCAGTACAACCAGTGTCAACCTTTTGAGCTTCATAACCCTATGTTACTCTTGCTGAGTACGTAAGTGCTCACTCTTGCTTTCTCAACCCCTTCAGATGGCTATGAAGGCTACCGTGAGGAGTACTAGGCTAGTGGTCAACCAGTCGGCGTTCCCTGTGAAGTGGAGCTTCGTCGCGAGAGTTACCTTTATATTCCACTGTTATGTTATTTAAATATTATTCGTTATGTAATAAACACTCAGTGATGGTATTATTTAAAGATTTGTCGGCTTATGTGTGTGATTGATCTCTGGGCACACATGAGTTATTCATATTCAATTTTATCCTTAAAATTGGGTGTGACAATGGATAACCTAGTGACCCTGTATCATGGAGGAAGAGTGGAGGAAGCGGAAGATGGTTTTGGTAATATCACCTTAGTTGGAATACAAAGGGTGCCTTTGATGTTCGATGAGCGGCCGTTTTTTTTGGAGTTGTTTGCTAGGGCTCGTGATGAGCTTCATTGCAATTCCATTGAAAATGTCATATCAGTTGAGGGAGTAGTTCACCATGGTAAATCAGGTCAAATATTTAGGCGGTTGGTCCCAATCTCATCAGAGGCTCAATGAGAGACATATGTCAACACTGTGATGAAGAGTGAATTTCAATGTTTGGATTTGATTGTGCGGAAGCTCTCCAATGAGCCAACTCCTCTTGGCCATTCATCCCCTCATGGCTTGTCACCACCACAATACGATCTGTTACCATGTGATCCTCCGCTACACAATCCAGAGGTCCATGTGGAAGATGTGGTTGTGGTGCCCGATGCGCAATCCGCTCCAAACGAGGTTGAAATCTGCCCTAATGTTGTTGCACCTCATGTTTCCACGGCCCCTCAGGAGATCCCTTTGACCCAAAATCATTCAAGTAAGTGTTGTAGTAACACTTTACCTTTTTTTATCCACCCTTGTAATATGTTATTCCAATGATGACATCCTCATTTAAATGTAGGAGACATTCCTGATAATGTTGGCTGTCATCGTGTGCCTTCATCATCCACTGCGGTGCATACAGGCTTCGCATCTAATAGTGTTGATGTTCAGATTGATGATGGAGAGGAGCCTTATGGGACCGCAAGAGCTGTTCATTCCGATGATGAACGTCCTGTGGCTGCATTGAGTGAACAAGAGATTGAGCTCATGAGGCAGTGTTGTCCCGATATTAATCCAATAGTGCATGAATTTAGCGATCTCAGACACTCTCATGGTGCTTATGCAGTAGCAAGAGAAGAAGAGTTGCTAGAGGCCCCTGATGATGGGGAAAACATAGAAATTTTCAAGGGCATGATCTTCAAGGACTTGCTAACATTGAGAAGGTGGTTACAGGAGTATTCTGTGAAACGTAAAAGGCCGTTCAAGGTGCAACATTCTTATGTGGAGCGCCGTTACACAGTGGTATGTCAGAAAAATAATTGCAATTGGAGGGTATGCGCGAGGAAACAGAAGGACAATGAAAAGTTTAAGATCACCAAAATTGTAGGTCCACATACTTGTGCAACGACGGATCTAAAAGAGAAGCATCAACAGTTGACCTCTACCCTTATTGCTAGAAAATTTTACACAACACTGCAGAAACAACCTAATTTGAGAGTGAAGGCGCTCATAGACCTAGCTGAGAAGCATTTTCATTATGAGGTGAGCTATGGCAAAGCATTGAGGGCAAAGCAACGTGCCTGGAAGATGATATATGGTGATTGGGAGGAGGGGTACGAGAAGCTGCCTGCATTGTTCAATGCAATCAAGGTAGCTAATCCGGGCATGCATTACGAGTACATCCCAAAACCAAATGAATAGAAGGATGGCAGAGAGATATTATTCCGTGCATTCTGGTGCTTTCCTCAGTGTGTCCAAGCCTTTAGACATTGTCGTCCTGTATTGTCCATTGATGGCACTTTTCTTCTTGGCAAGTACATGGGCACAATGTTGATAGCCATTGGTTTTGACGCGGACAATGCATTGGTTTCATTAGCATTCGCTTTGGTAGAGAGGGAGAACAAAGACAGCTGGGGTTGGTTCTTGCGGCTTGTTCGGATACATGTTGTAGGCCCTGGGAGAGAGGTTGGTGTCATATCTGATACACACCAGGGCATACTTAGTGTCGTACAGGAGCAGATTCCGAGGTATGCACCATTGCATCACCGTTGGTGCACTCGCCACCTTGCAGAGAATTTACTCCGGAAGGACAGTTCAAAGGACAACTTCTACCTATTCGAGGAGGTTGCTCGCATGCTTAAGATTTGCTACTTCGAAGAGAAGTTGGAGCTGCTAAAGACAGCAACAAATGTAAAAGGTAGGCAGTGGCTACATGGTTTGATGAGTCAAAAAGATAAATGGTCAAGGGCCTATGATGATGGCGGGTGGAGGTATGAATTTCAAACTAGTAACATGGCCGAGTCATTTAATAGTGTGCTCAAGGGTATACGGGCCATGCCTATCAATGCCATTGTGTCCTTTACTTTCTTTAGGTGTGTTGCATGGTTCAATGACTGGCATGCATCAGCAATGACACTACAGAGCAAGAATCAGATATGGGCACCTAAACCAAAACACCATCTTGATAGGGCAAAGGAGAAGGCTAGAACACATGAAGTTCATTGCTTTGACCATAGCACGGGAAAGTATGAGGTCATAGAAAGAGGTTGGACAACCTCCGATGATGAGGTTCGGCCTTCAAGGGCTTATATTGTGGTTCTTAGTAATTTCTCATGCATGCATGGGAAACCAAAGCAGTACCACTTTCCATGTTCTCATTACATTGCAGCGGCTCAACATCGCAACTATGCATATATGAGTAGGATGCCACGGGAACTAAGTGTTGACAGCCTTGTACTTACTTGGGCTCCCCGTTTCGAGCTTTACCTAGAGGAGGAGCAGTGGCCACCATACCATGGCCCGAGATACATTGCGGACCCAGGTGCTCGTTGGGACAAACGTGGGACTAGGAAAAGGACGAGATACAAGATGGTCATGGATCAGGTTTCAGGAAGAATAAGGAGGGGTAGAGCAACACCCTTTCTTACTGATCCCGAGCAAAGCCAATGTAGCAAATGTGGCAGACTTGGGCACAATGCACGTACATGCACTTGGGCGCCTAGCCAGGTGACAATAGTTATATATATATGCTTTCTAATATTTATAAATGTTTACTCTTTGTTCGCTTTCTAATATTTATGCATGTAATTTAATTTCTTACTGACAATTTTCTTTTCCTCCAACAGGATGGCGACTTTCGACCTCCTCGATCCGTACTACGAGGAGAACCACCGAGGACGACGCATTTCCGAGGGGGAGGTAATTACTACAATTTATCTTACTTAAGCATATGAGATAAATTTGTGGCACTTACGTTAAAACACTTGTAATGGTTGCAGGTGCTGACCCCTCTTCGTCCTCGAACCCATGACAAGTTCCACGAGATGCGGTACGACGAAAGGTACACGCCCTTACTAGAGAGGGCTGGACTAGACGTTGTATCGTATCAGGTTCGTCGTGGGTTGCCTGTCAGCAACCCCGCGGCGATCACAGCTTTGGTCGATAGGTATAACCATGTCCAATACTAATTCATTACTACACACTATTTCTTTGAAATGTAACTAACATCTTTACTTATCTACCTTCTGTAGGTGGAGGCCGGAAACTCATAGCTTCCACCTACCTTGTGGAGAGATGACTATCAGTCTTGAGGACATGCAGAAGTGGCTTGGTCTCTCCATTAGAGGTATTCCTGTCATCGGACACTGCCGGTCTGAAGGTTGGAGGGACAGAATGGAGGCCTTCCTTGGGAGACCACTACCTCCAGAGGCGACGCATTCTCGCGGCACAGGTGTTTCCATCCCTTGGCTCAGGGCTGCCTTTGGTGCGTGTCCGGATGACGCAGACGATGCCACAGTTGGGTCCTACTGCAGAGCTTGGGTGTTGCACTTGTTCGGGTGTGTTCTCTTCCCTGACGCGACAGGAGACATAGCGTCATGGATGTACCTCCCTTGCTTGGGTAATTGGGACACTGCAGGCACATACAGCTGGGGTTCTGCAGTATTGGCATTCCTATATCGCCACCTTTGCGAGGCTTGTCGACGAGGTGCGAAGAACGCTTCACTTGGGGTTGTGTGTACCTTCTTCAGCTGTGGATGTGGTCTCGTATACCGGTTGGCCGGCCTACACTCCAGGCACCTCGGCCTTGGTTCGTGGTACACAACCCTCGCCGTCTTCCTACATATACACATCTGTACGACCAGGTGACGGCCCCATACTCGAGGACAGAACGTGCATACCTTCAGTACGCCAACGAGCTGGATGGTCTTACAGCTTCGATGGTGAGTTCATTGCATATTGTTATTTATTCATTCTTATACCTTATGATTGTTGCAACTTATGCCCTTCAATTGCTCTTTTTTGGTCATTTGGGAGTCGTACAAGGAACTAAGTATGCAACAGTTTGGCTTGAGCAACATGTGTGGCGCGGACGAGGACCTGTACATGATGATATGTCCGCTCATATGCTTCTATGCTGTTGAATACCACCTTCCTCAGAGAGTGACACGACAGTTTGGCCTGGCTCAGGAGTGGCCAGTCCCGCCGTATTCGACTTCCGTAGAGCTGCACAAGTAAGTATCACCTTCCTCAGAGAGTGACATAGTTGATCATTTAATTGACATAGTCCATGTAGTTGTTCTAGTTGACATAGTTATTCTAGTCCATTTACTTGATTTAGTTGATGTAGTTGATTTAGTTGACATAGTGCACATGTTTCAGGATTGATCGTCAAAAACAGAAAAAGACGGTGGAGTTTGAGACGCTACACCGAGTGCACATGGATGCTTGGGACGATCAATATGACAATGTGTATCAAAACCAGACGCCACACAACGACTACAACTTTCGTCAATACCTAACTTGGTACCGGACAATAACACGAACAAAGTTGAAGACTCAATGGACAAATACGGACTACGCAGACATTGATTCTTCAGATGACGAAGACACGTCCTATGATCTTGACGCAAGACAAGGGACGATTGTCGAGGCTGCACCTGTCTTGGACCGAGTGGTAAGTGATCTTAAAAAAGTTATGTAATTTTTTCATGGCAATGCATTGTATATGACTACCATTATGACTATAATTTGTCTCTTTTTGCAAGGCAACGCGCTAAAACAGTCTGTAGTGGAAATTAAACGGTTTCTAAGGACAAACGTGGACGAGGCTACGCTCAACAACTTTCTAGGAGTAAGTACTCATCAACACAACGACTATCTCGTCGACAATGCATATATTACAATGCTTAATATGCTCATGTTGTTATCACAGAGGCTAGCACGTAGATTGCGTCGAGCTGCGGCTCGTTGTGGTTGCGGGTCTAGCGCGTCGATGGAGTATGTAGGGAGTCCACAGAGAACACAGAGGAAGAGAACTTCTTCTCGCGGAGGTAAACTTTCATTACATGTCGTCTAGTTAAGTGTCTTTCTTTAATACACATAAATATACTTATATGCACATTTAATTGATACGTGACATTGTAGGTTACGGCGGACAGAGCTCCTCTCGTGGTACTCAAGATACTTTTCAAGGTGACGCCACAGAGGAAGAAGAGGACCACGGCGGATATCAGGAACTTGGACCGTCCCAGCTAGATGATGCTCCTTTGACTCAGCCTTCACAGCCTTTAGGAACTAGGAGACGACGTCCGCCAGTTCACTACACTCCAGGCACCGACCCTTTTGGTAAGGGTAAAGGTAGGGCTAGGAGGCAGTGACAATGTGGAGTTGAGCTAGTGGTTGTCTATTTTGGTTCACTATTTGAATTGTATGGACTTTACGGACCATTTGGATTGTATGGACATTATGGATTATTCCTATTGTGTGATGATGGTGAACTATGTGGTTGTCTTGTGCTATTTGGATGAATATATGTTGGATCATATTATGTTGTCTCTATTTGTCATTGTTGATGCTGCATATACAAGAGAAACTCTGACGAATTTTTTTCGTGAATTATTTATTTACATTTATATACGTTGATAACTACCATAGCAAAGTTAAAATGAAAATTATTACCAAAAGAAATGAAACAACAAGAAAGCCACAATTAAAGTTCGTAACATAGTTCATAACCTAAGTCTGTCTAAACTCAAAGTGCGGTACATGATAACACAACTAAAAGTTCAACACTACTGAGTGTAACGAGGCCACTTTCCCTTCCTCATCGCATCGGGATTCTCCTCCATCGCTGCCTTCGCACGGAGGGCGCGCTCAACCTTCTTGTCCCTCTCCTCCCTGTAGGTTGCACCTCTTCTCTCTTCCTCCTCTTTCTTGTGCTCCTTCTCAGCTGTCTCCTCTTTCAGTATCTTCTCATAGGTCACTCGACGCTCCACGTCCCAGTCCTTCATACCTTGCAGAAGACGTTTGTCGGACTCCTTGATCTCAGTGTCGATCCACTGCTCAAAGTCACATAGCGGTGGAGGGGTCTGTAAATTATGTAGAAGTTAGGCACACAAAACAAAATCATTATTTAATATGATATAAATCGATTTCCGTATAAGAGTAGATTCTCACCATTAAGTTAGTACGACGCTGAGCAAGTGTAGGCTGAAAAACATAATTTGAACACATCCAATACCTCTGCCTATAGGTTTCATGATCCTTAGAAATCTCTACCTTGCAAGGATCACCGCAAAAGCACATTGGAACCGAAACACCACTGGGCAGAGGCTTTGGATCGAATGCGATGCCAGTCAACGGGCCCTTCCTACAAATGAAAAAAATCGTTCTAGTAACCGAAACAATTAGAACAAAAAATAAACCTAACAGAGAATACCTTGCTTTAGTAGTTTTCCCACGCCTTGACATCCTATGGTTGCAAACTGCAAATAACAAATCAATAATCGTCCCAAACCCTAAGTCAAAATCTAACTAGGGTTTCAAAATACATCTAATATAGACCGAATCGATGCGTAAAAAATGAGGAGGGGAAGAAGGATACCTTGGTCTCGAAGATCAGTGGATCAAATCCAAGTTTCCTAGGTCCAAAATATCGATTCAAAGATGTTAGGTGGGTGGAGGAGAGAAAAAACCCGAGAGCAAAGAAGAACAAATGGATGAAACCTCGGGTGGGTGGGAAAGCTGGCTGGAATATAAGGAAAACTCCTCGGTGCCGTACCCCGTGGCGCCGAGCTCGGCGCCGTGCCCTCTAGCGCCGAGCCCCCAGCCACGTCGGCTGCCGACCCCCTGGGTCCATTCCTGCAATTAGTTTCTCCAGGGGTCCAAACGTGAAAATATTTCAAAAAAAAAAAGCTAGATTGTAAAAATTTGGGAAAAAAATTAAAGCCTCAGCCCTCAGTATGTCCGTAGCATCCTCGTCGAAATGACACGCGTACACCAGTACTTGTAAAGAATCTGGCAATGTGCACAAAGTACACAACCACATGTTCCATCCGTTTAAAAAATAAAGAGGAGGGGGGAGGGGGGGGGGGATTTTGCCTACACTTTTGTACAAGGGGAAATAAAGGTTATTCATGAAAAAGTTTTGCTGTTTGAGTTGATGATAGCGTTGTTGTGTTTGTTGGTGAGGCGGATGTTGTTTTTGTTTGTAGTTTGTTTTTTGGTATCATTGTAACTGCTAATGTTCACCTAAATTGTTATTTAGCCTGATTATGTAACATTTAAACGGTACATAGTGGTACACCGTGTCACATTTATGTATAATCAGCCGGGTTTGCTTGTTCGTCTAAGCTGTATAATAGCTAAACGGTAAATGACCCACTATTCAGTGTTTAGGTGGACATTGATATTTGTGAGTTTGATTTTGTTTTTTATTATAATTAATTGTTTTCATTATAATCGATAACTCTTTTGTTTAATTTGTTTTAGTAAATAAATAAGTTGGAAAATTTGAAAAAGACCAGTAAATATTAGGGTAGAATATTCAGATTTGATACCTGACAATGCCACCGAGGGGAGAATGGGATACTTTCTCCGTATCCTAAATAACAAGTATAGTGGACAATGAAGCTGATAACTACTCGTACCAAACTGTTCTTGTTGATTGTATACTACTCTCCGGTTCTAGAATACCTGATGTTTTATATAGAATTAAAAATTTATGTAAACGGACTTAATATTTTAGTTCATGGACGACTTGACGAGCCCATATCAAACTGAGATCGTGACTTATATTTTATATATTTCTTTGATGGGTCTGTCTAGTTATCTGTTGACAACATAATTCTTCTTTTATTAAGTGGTTTATTTCATATTTCTTATTCTGTGTCCACCGTATTTAATAAGCTAGACTCATGTTACCTTCATTGCGGATGAATTAGAATAAATTCAGACTAAATCATTTATATAAAGAAACGAAGTATTATTGCGTGTTGTTGCTGCAATTATGAATGAATTAGAAAAAAAATAGACTAAATTACTTATATGAAGGAATAAACTATTATAACTAATGACAATGATTAACTACACATGATAGTTGATTGCTGAGGCAGACTGCTTGCACGTCTGGATATAAAGATACATAGGTATTTTTCATTCAGCGCTAATCTATTATAATAAAAATTCCTGTAACATCAAGTATTCATAAACGAGAGATTTATATCATCTTGAAACTTAGTAGGCAGCAAAACCGCAAAACCACACAATCAGTCACTCCCACTCGACAACAAGATCAGTTCGAGTAGGTAGCTTGTCCTGTTGCCGCCATCCATGTAATGTAACCCGATCCCTGATTACCTAGCCCATTCATTCACCGAATAAAATAGGCCCTACAGAAAAGAACCACATGCCCATCGTGATTCATCCCTCAAAATTCGCCCCCTCTTCTTCTTTCCTTTATTTTTTTCTCCACACATCCTGTCCAAGAGCCTTATCCTATCAGTGTAGGAGTGGCAAGCTGATCTGACGCAGGTCCGTTCGTTCCCTTTTCTTCA
>CM039123.1:647762-687950 GCA_022036555.1 Microstegium vimineum | reverse complement strand
GTCATCCATGCTCCTGTGTTGATCCTTTTTGGCTCAGCAAGTCATGCACGAATTTGTCTAGTGTAAGAAAATTTACTGTCAATTGACAGACCATATCCACTTTTACAGCGTAGGGTAAGCTAAAGAAAAAGCACAATAATGTTATGCTGCAATAGGTAAGAGCAAAAGCATGCTATATTTTGGGCATCCAATGCACCATGTCAAACAAATTTGCATCGCCCTAGCTCAGTGATACCAACCAAAAATTCCACTCATACGTGATATCGATAACAAGCTAGCATTATCCGATCGATCGAATTACTAATCATGCAGCTCTAAAAGGCCTTCCACCGATCAAAATCCGACGCTAAAGCATAGAATCAACCAAACACGAGGGTCGGGGGTCGCTAGAGCTTACGCGTCAGCGATGGCGAAGCAGAGTCCGGTGAGCGGGTGGGGCGCCTGCGGCGGCGGAGGCTGGGGCGGCGGGAGGAGCTCGAGGCGGGCGATGAAGGCGCCGTGGTCTGGGCGCGCAGGGCGCCTCAGTCGCCGCGCAGCCAGGAGGACGCCCGCGATGCCGAGGCCAAACAGTACCCAGAGGTTAGCGGCGGCCCCTGAGGACGCCATGGACGAGGAGAGCGGGCAAGGGGGAATTCGATGGCTAGGGTTTTAGCACGGCGCCCGGGGGTTTTGAGGCGAGCGTACGGGAGGATGATGGACGGCGAGGGGTGGAAGAGGAAGCCGAGGCGGCGTGAGAAGAAGAGTCCGCGTGGTGGATGGATAATACCGCCGCGGGCTGATTGGCTTCTCGCAGACCTAAGACACGAATACACGATACTGCGCCAAAGAAAAAATTAAGGGGAGGACAACTTGTTGAGCTACTTGTTTTAAAGTTGTTCCAATTATTATATTTGTTTTTTCTTTTAAATCAAAATCAGTTGATTTTAAATAGTTTGTAACTTTAATTACCTCGACTCGTTAAGCTTGACTTAACTTTGTGCCTCAAACAAGTATAGCTGGGCACAAAATATCGAGAACCGAACTGAAAATACCGAAACCGAAATATTCGGTTCCTTATTCGGTATTGAGTTCCCAGGAACCGAATTTACCGAGGTAAATTTGGTACTTTACCTCGGAGAACCGGATTTACCGAATTACCTGAAATGTGATGAGTTTGAGTGTTGTTATACATTGATTGTTCTATTATAGACTATTATATTATGTATTTTTGGTATTCACTCTTATAGTTTTGTGGACATTTATAGGTATATGTATTTTTTCACTATTATTCTCTATAAAATTATAGAAAAATTAGCTTTTTGAACCTATATTATTACATATCTCTATAATCAGTTCGGTACTATTCGGTAAATACCGGAACCGAACCGAAAGTACCGATACCGAATTACCTCGGTACCGAGTTTTTCTAGGAACCGATCGGTACCGATTTTGTCAGGAACCGAATTTACGTGGGTACTGAAGAACCGAACCGATCGGTTCGGTATTACCGAACGCCCAGGGTGACAAACAAGGCATTAACATCATCTTCGCTTGATTTATCAGTCGGCTTACCAGCCACTGAAACAATATTTTTCTCTCGCAACAAAACAGTTACAAATAACATTAGTAGGCTTATTAGCCACCAAAACGATCATCCGAACATGACGAAAAATATAATAAAGTACATGTATGATGTTTGTTTTAAGTGTAAAGATTATTCTAACGACGTCATAAAACTATGCGGGTTAGCCTTCATGTTTCAAGGGTATATAGTCCTATCGACGAAGCACGGAGTACATCACTACAAACAACTAACCAAAGAAAAAACAACATCGAGGTGAAAAGGCAGGAAAGTTAAAGGCCCCGTTTGGTGGAGCTCTCGCGGTTCCGGGTCCAGGTACTGTAGCAGTACTGTGGAGGAGCCGCCGGAGCCTCAGTTTCCTAGCTTCTCTGGCTCCTCCGGTTTGCCCGTTGATTTTGCTAGAGGCTCCTCATGTTCGGCTCCTCGCTACAGGCCAACACAGGGATGTACAGAGATGCAGTGTAGGGAGCCGGAGCCGTAGGACGATTGCCAAACAAGGCCAAAATCTGTTTTAAATATTTTTGTGACATGTTCGGGGCAATAAGCTTTTGTTTGTGATGACCATTGACACGAATCCAATGGTGCACCGGTCACGCCACCAATGGCTAATACCCTACGCATGGGAGCTATGGTCTAATCAGTAATACTACCTCCAGCCAAAGAAAAATGTAATTCTCATTGTTCGAAAAAATCAAAAAGTTGAAACTTTAACTAAATTTATTTCAAAAAGTACTACTATTCGTGATACGAAATTAGTATCACTAAACTAGTTATACAATATGTTTTTATATAATAAATTATTTAGAGATATAAATGTTAATACTATTAAAAAATAAACTTAGTTAGATATGAGTTACCTTGACCGATATAGTTCTTTTAATTACATTGTTTTAGAGACAAAGGTAGTACATAACACAACGAACATTTCACAACGGAGGAAGGCCAACTCTAAGCTCACACCTCGCCTCGTGGAAGATGAGTTCACACTGCCATCCATGGGGAGAGGAAGACGTCATCAGCCATGGGGAAGACAAGCTCACTCCGCCGCCTGCATCACGTGTGCTCACGGACAAGGTCTCGAGGATGAGTTAATTGCAGGGGAGAGCAGAGAGCTTCTATTGAAGACGAGGGAGCACAAGCTTGGTAAATACTGGTGACAATGAGGATGAATACCAATTCCGAATTCCAAACCATCCAAACAGGTGTATTCGGAGATGGCTTAGCTTGATCAAGACGCTAAAGATGACTATATTGGATAAAAGGCAATTCCTAAATAAGGGAGCTATAATTGGCTCTTGTGCTAATTAGTTGTGAAAATGATACTCGTACTACCAAGTACCAAGACCATTGATAATTGGCCAAAGTCCAAACCTATAATCCTTGCTTGTGGCTAAGCTCCTATAGAAGGCTTCCAAAGTTAGCTAATCTTGATTATGGAGACGGATCTGGGATATAGCAAAAAGTTTTAACAAGGTTGGGTTTTCGGGATATGACATTAGTCACGTAGTTTCGAAACTATCACTAAAGCTGAAATTGAGTCCTTGGTGCATTTATTTGTTTTGTACAGGATGATCTATTGTTCCTCTTGACTCCTCATCGGATTGTCCAATGCTACTATGCGTCTATATCTTCTCTACTGTCACCTCTTTAGTCGTCATAGTGATTTGGTGACTTCTCCTTCACTTCAGTGGATTCGCCGATGGTCATTATATCTTTAGTTGATTCCTCTCTACATGTTGTTCTTATCCGCTAATGACTTTTTGTCAAGTGTGTGCGTCTTCGTCATATTATTTTTCAATGACGTTTGTTTTTCTTCCAGGTCCATACAGGACCTAAATAAATATATTTAGCATATCTTAGAACACATGTTAATTTTATTGTCGTTTCAATCACCAAAACAATTAAGAACATGGTATATGGGGACATGTTCGCTACACATGCTCCACCAACCTAATTCAGCACCCCTCCTCCTTCGACATCCACGCACCCGAAGTTAGAGCTTTTAAATTTAAATGGTTTCCAATGTATTATTTGTTTTCTTAATTGTCGTGAAAACTAAATGAAAATACATGCAAGAGCAAAAGGCTCGGTATGACAAATTGACATGTGAGAGGAGGAGAAGCTTTGGGCCTCAATTCTTTTTTGATAAAGGGCCTCAATTTTACATGGTGAAGGAGTCAATGGACGTATTTTTATGTTTTAAAACAAGAATGGATTCCTTAAAAATTTCAAGGCAGGCAACAACTACCGAATAAGCACAAACTTATACATAATTTCCTTCTTTTAATTTACTTATTGATTCACTCATGTAAACAGATGCACTTACATCTGTGAGCGCTTATATAGGTAACATGCTTTTTAAAGCATCTCCGAAAAAATGAACATATTAATCATGAGGTTTGACAATCTCACCACACGTGCTTTGCCAACTTGTCTTGTATAGACATTCGTTGAAAGAATAGTTCAATTGAACACTAAATGATAAAATTTAGTAAAATACAAGCATTTGTACCAAGAGCTTAACCCATTTGATCACAAAAATCTAACTAACACAACACTCAGTTCACCACTAGCATAAAAGTTGAGTGCCAATTGCCAACTGTTGAAGTAATAAAGCCTCATTTTTTTCCTTGTCCACGTGAAGACGAGAATAATATTTGAAATGTTTATTTTTTTTATTTGAATCTGGAATTAGTTTTGCATCGACATTGATTACCTCAACTAACTAGCCCTTTAATTCAGTCCTTGCACACAAATTGCCGAAGTAATAAAAGAAAGGAAGATATAAATAGAGAAGAATGAGACTAAGGGCTTGTTTGGATCTCTACCTCTAAACTTTAGAGGCCTCTAAACTTTAGAGCACTTTAGCTCATTTTTCATGTCTAATGCTCTAATGTGAGGTGGACTAAAGTTTAGGTCTAATTTTAGACCACCTGTTTGGAGCTTTAGCTATAAAGTTTAGAGTTCTAAAACTTAGAGGGGAGGATCCAAACAGACCCTAAATGTCTAGGCAACTTAGAATCTCATACTCAATATATAGATGAAACCGTTGATCAATCTATGATTCAACTACAGAGAAAGCTTGCCGTGTTTGCACCCCTATTATTTACCACTAGCCCCACTTTAATTGTGACGACATATATAAGAAGATTTTGCATTGGATTGATGGGGTAATCTCTTGGTTCTTCTTGAATGGGATCATTGTGAATTTGTGATGTAAACGCTACATTTTGTTTATGTCCATTAAACACTTTTATGGTATGTCAATTTGGCACATCAATTTCTATGGCACACCTAAATCCTGTGAAATTTACATGATTTATGCATTCCGACCCTAAAAGGAAAATTTACATGGTGAACTAATCTTTTATTTAGTTATATATAGTTGAGGAAGAAAAGGAAGTGACTACCTATCATTCGACTGATTTATGTTTGTGTATCAGTCGATGTTTTTCTAACCAGTCAAATAGGACACATGGGCAGCTAATATGTATGTTGTATGCACAACAAAAGACAAAACCAAAATGTTTGATTCATATTTTTGATCTACGAAAGACCATTTTTCTTGAAAAAATTACGTCAGAGCTAAAAAGAGCAAGAAGACATCTGAAACCAAAAAAAAAGTATTATACTCAATAAAATGAGCAGGGGGACATCTAAAGCATAAACCTGTTATCATACTGGCTAAAGATCTAAAAATCCAACAACAGAACATTTTTTAAGGACCAGTAATACAAAAAATTGGGTAAACCAAAATAAATGATAACATTCAAAATATCTATAGACACAAATTGCAAGAATAGAAGGTGTAACACCCACAAATTTGAAATGCATTTAAAATAATAGAAAATAATTTCATTAAGAAATTGTGAGCATTGAATTTAGTTTAAGAATAATTTTTATGGAAATAAAATTAATCCTAGTTAGTAACATGTTTATGCATACATGTTGTTGCACATTTTCTTTGTATGACTGAGTTTCAAAACCAAATTCGAATGGGTTCAAATTGCTTTTGAAAATGGATTTGGAAAAGGGAAATAAAAAGAAAAGGAAAAAGGCTTGGCCTTTCTCACTCCCTCCTGAAACCCAGCCCAACCCTCACCCCCTCTCTTTCTCTCGGCCGGCCCAGCAGAAAGGCCGAAGCCCAACAGCAGACCGGCCCAGCCGGCCACACTTCCCTCTCTCTCTCTTTCTCTCTCTGACCTTCGGGTCCCACCTGTCGGCGCCTATCCTTCCTCTCTCTATCTTCTCTCTCTCGCTGGCGACCAGACCCCACCTGTCGGCGCCAACCTCCAGCTCCCGCACCCTCTCTCTCTCTCTCTCGCTACTACTGGACCCCACCCATCAGCTCTCTCCCTCACCTCCCGCAGATTTCGGACGCGCGCGGACACGCCGCGGACGGCAACCGCCGCACGATCCTCGCCCCTCTCGCCCCGCTCCCACCCCCGCACCTCGCCCACGATGCCGCAACGGCACCGCATGCCCCGCGCCCTCTACTCTGCGTTATAAAGCGGAGTACCGCGCCCCTGCTCTCCCCTTTCCCATCTGCTCTCCGCCGAACACCGCCGCCGTTGTGTCGCTGAGAAGCCACACCGGAGCTCGTTTTGCCTCGGTGAGTGCCGTTTCGTAACCGCGTTCTTCCCGCGAACCTCCTTAGCCTAAACTCTCTCTCTGTGCCCTGCCTTTGGCCGCAGAACGCCCGACGTCGTGGACGCGGAGCTCTCGAATCGCCGTCGCACGCCGACCGTCGTTCCACACCGTCAAGCCACCCTGAGCCGTCTCCGCTCTTTTCGAAGCCGTGGTGAGCTTCGCCATCGCTCTCTCTCCCTCTCTGAGTCTTTATTTCAGCGAATTCACGGCCCTGTGGCACTGCTCGCGAGCATCCCGCGCCGCCGATAATGGCACCGCCGTGGTCAGCACTCCCCGGCCGCGCACCGCCTCACCTGAGTGCCTCTCTAGCATCGCACGCACACACCGCATCTCTCGGACCCCTCAATTCGGAGGTTTGTAGCCTCTAGGGCCTTACCGGCGAGTACCCGCGCCACCGTCAATGGCGCCACCGCGGACCTCACCGCTCCGGCAATCCGCCGTCTCAACCGAGTCCTCTGTCGCACTCGCACGAGCACCCCGCACCTTCCCGTGTCCTCAATTCGGGTTGTCGCGCCCTGTATCACAGTAACCGCACAACGCAGAGCCCGCCGACCATGGCGCACCGCCGCGCCGTCTCTGCTCGCCTCCCCGCGTTTGACCGAGTGCACCAACGCACTCCCCTCGTTTCCCTCTTCCTCCCCATGCGTTCGGTTTTCGAAACGGACGCCGGACGGGCGTTTCCGGTGAACTCCGGCGAGCTCGGCCCTCTGTTGGCCATGGCGTCGCCGCGCCCTTCCTCGGCTCCGGCCGGCTATCCCTCTCTTCTCCCCTCCTTTTATTCTCTGTCGTCCGATCCCTGATCTGTGGTCGAGATTAAATCCCCCGAAGGGGTATGTTTCCCGGTCCACGGTGGACCGGTGGACCGCAGCCCGCGCGCGGTTCACGGCCGTACCCATGGACCCGCCCAATCCCGGGCCGCCGCGTGGCAGACCTGCCGACCCCGCACCACAGCGCTGGCGCACTTCGCTGAATACGCTTTCTCTGTTCAAAAGCGTATTTCCGATCGGTTTGTTTTAATTCTGGAATTTAAATGGAAATTGCTATTTACAAAATTGCCACTGCCTTAAATTGTTTATAAAAACTTTATTTTAACTCCAATTTGAACGATTCGAGTTGCGTTAGATTCGTAATGAAATTCTCTACATGTTAAACCATCTGTTAGTCATGTTTGAACTATTTAAATTTGAGGTTAAATTCAAATACTAAAGATGCTCTTAGAGAACTAGTTAAATCATATCTTTTGCGTTTTAAATCCGATTTTCGTGAAATTCGCGTTGAAATGATCGTAGCAATGCGTAGTATCTTTTTATAAACCTTTTAACTCTATTTACTGTTGCTGGTGTACTGTTCTAATATTAGTTTGTTTGCTTTGTATGTATGCAATTGAAATGCGTGTTGTTGCAATGCCGTGATCGAGTTCAGGCAGTGAGGAGTTTGTTGGTGACCAAGAGTTCTTTGATCAGGAGTGTTTTGACCAGCAAGACTTTGAGAACCAAGGCAAGTATAGCATGGGACCTACCTTGTTATCCTATTCACCGTAATCATAATTTCATGTGCATGTGTTTAATTGTTACCCGTAGTATGTTTCCATAGAATTGACAATCCTTTACCTTGACTCCTATGGGCTATGCATATGGGTAGATGGCTAGTGCTATATAAATGAATACTTGATCCCTGCCAAATGTTACAATACTTTGAATGAATTGGTGATCCTGTTATGGCAATTGGAACATACCCTTTTATAATAACTCACTGTTGGCAAAAGCTGGGACTGACAGTGCTACCGTGAGAGCTACATGACTCTGGCTTTAACTCAGTAGTAGACTCTTTTCTAGCTCGTTAGCGGTTACCCGAAAGGGCGCATTAGGCTCTTACCGAGCTGGTTATAGTGCGGCCTCTGTCCGAGTTTGAGCGTAGGCTGCGGGTCTTTATGCTACTTGGAAGGGGGGCTCTATCACCCCTTGCCAATCCTAGCGGCCCTAATCTTGTTAGACGAGATACTATGAAAGGTTTCAAGTGAACCCCGCCCACTCACCTTGGCAGTGTTATGGGAGTAATTAACCCGGGCATTCGGGGCATCACAACTCACGGGTAAAGATGCACAACCTCTGCAGAGTGTTAAAACTGATATATCAGCCGTGCTCACGGTCACGAGCGGCCCGGAAAACTGACAGTTTAATTAATTAACTTGACCAACCTTTATGTTCTTGTTGCCACCTTTAATGATGATGTTTATGATCTCTTAACTTTGGCAGTGATATGAGTGGGATCATTTGGGGCTTAAGCATAACCTGATGCTTCTTAATAATAAAACTTTGACCAACTAAAAGTGTTAAATGCAGTAAGCCAGTGTCAGCCTTTTGAGCTTCATAACCCCATGTTATACTGCTGAGTTCGAGTGTACTCACGCTTGTTTTCTTTTCAATTTTGGGATAAAAATCCCGGATGGGTAACAGAAGCAGGAGGCTATGAGGAATTCCCTGAAGATTTCTAGGCTTGGTCAACCAGTTGACCTTCCCTGTGAGATGGAGCCTCAAGAGCTAGATGTATCTTCCGTCTGTTTTATTTATTCTTGTAATGGATACATGTACGTTATGTATTAAACTCTGTGACGGTACTTTGTAATTTGTGAACATATGTGTGGATTATTCCTGGGCACACATAATGTTATGCATCATATTTTGTTCTTGAAATTGGGTGTGACAGAAGGCAAAGAAGTGCATGAAAGGAAAGGGAAACCCAACTCAAACAAGGAAAACAGATCAAGATGCAGATCAAGATGACAATACACATCAAAATCAAGTAATACTTAACCCTAAATTCATCAATATGCTTCTCTAATCTTTGGACTTGCAATTTGGGATGATGTTGCATCTTCATCTTTGCTTTATGTTCTTGCAATTTGGAAAGATGTAATGAACCATGATTACAAACTTTTCTAAAAAACGAAGCAGATTCAAGATTAACCATATTTCATGCCTCTCATGTACAAGACAAATATGTTTTGGGATCAAATAGAAATTCAGGCGATCTAGCTTAGGGAATCATGTGTCCCGTCAACAATGTTTTGACAAGCTCCTTCTCTTTGTTGTCCAAGTGGTCTTTAGGTATGCCATGACCTTTCTCCGCTACCTAAATTTGTCGTTTCCACCAAACAAGAGGAAATTAATTAATGGCTTAAAGTAACCAAATTTCAAGGAGAGTCTAAGGGGTATGATAGACATACTCCTTTCGAGCCTCCACCTTGGGCTTGTGCTCCTCAACCTCCTCGACTAACTTGGTGGCCACCAATGTCTTTTGTGCTGGTAGGATTGGGCCCTAATAAGGAAAACATGTTTGCAGTGTAGCTAAGACAACCCACATTTTCCTTCCTAAAACTAAACATGAACTAATAACTAACATTAACCTGAAACTAAAGTCTACAAACTAGAAACTTGTAATTGTAAAACTGAAAAAGCAAACATAGAGTTAATTAAAAACTAAACTAATGATAATCTTGTACCTGAAACTAAGCTGAAATATAATGAAGTACATATGGGCACAACCATGCTAAACCTAAAACTCCATACAGAAGCTGAGAGCCTAAGAACCTAGGTTTCAATTTAAGAAACCAAACCTCACCGTGATTCAGTTTTTCAAGTTTGGTTTTTCTATAAGACTGAACCTGTTCGACTGAAAATAGATTCTACTCGACTTGTACTGAATTTAAACTAAAAATAGGTTCTACTGAATTTAACTTGAAATAGAACTGAACTAAAACTGAAAATAGATTCTACTGAACTGAACTTGAATTTAGTATTGAGTCATTAGAAAACTAAAATACTTAACAACTAAACTCTATTACGGTAGCCAAACTCTAAAATTTATATTGAATATATAATTAAGAAAAATATAACATAAAAGTAGCTTAACTAAATAAAAAATGAACCTGAAACTAAAATCTGTGAAATATGATACCTGAATTAAAGCTAAAAAAACTAAATAAATCAGGCGATCAAGCAAAAAGATTTAAGATAAACAACTAGTATTAAGATACAGAAGTACTCATGGCCAACAAGACAAGACACTATCGGCTAATTCAAAACACATGCAGATAGAAAAAAAAACACCAGTACACATGCCAACAAATTAAGGCACCATTTGTATAGTTACAAAAGAATTGAAACTAGAAGCATGGTTTACTGTAATAAAATTTTAGGAGTGCAACATGCAAAACTGAAACCCCTAAACCTTGAGAGACTAAATATGAAATTCAACATATCTGCTTATATGGTGGCATATATGTGCAGTCATAATAAGATTGAAAGTAAAAAAACTAAACCGATTTGATGCTGAAATAAATTCCAAGATTGAGCTGCTAATTAGCAAAGAAGAAAACATGCAGCTAGCCAACAGGAAAAGCAAAACAACGTGCTACTATGATCTGCCAGAATAGGGAAACCAAGTCTGAACCTCACAAAGACTAAATAACTGAAGTTTTAAAACTGAAAGCACTAAACAGACGTATTTTAACTGAAACTGAATGTACTGAAGGTGAAAGAACTTTAATACTCAAAATCTCACAAACCTCACAAAGACTAAATAAGAAGTTTTAAAACTGAAAGCACTAAACAGACGTATTTTAACTGAAACTGAATGAAGGTGAAACAACTTTAATACTCAAAATCTCACAACACTAAAGTCTCGTGATAATAAAAAACTAAAATTATAACTAAACTAAACCAAAAAAATATATGAATCCAATTCTTATGTTGCAACACCATACAAAACTAATAGACCAAAATATTAAAACTCAAGACATGGTATCCTTGTTCTACAGTTGACCACTCTAATCAAGTCACTATGAAGAAATCAACATGCTCCTATACGTGACTGCTGTTGAAACACTAATATTGAATAACTAAAAAACAACACAGAGTTGCTATAAAATAATTGAGATTAAAAATCAACACCTACTTCTCAACATCAAATTATTTGCACGATCTATGGGGGAGAGTAAGAAGGCATGAGATACAGTCAAAAGTAACTTGACAATCTGACAAATAATAAAGGATTAGAGTAAGGGAAGAATACCTTCACGAACGCAAATAAAAACAAACAAGTACTTCCACACGATGATTTGGAGGAGGCATAGTCAAAGGAGGCGATACAGCAGATGGACTTCCCCCGCAACTAGCGGCAAGCATAGACTGCCTCCCAACATATAGAATAACTAGCATGAAGCACGCGCTACGCCGCGTGTGCGCCTGTGTTGTGTTGTGCCTGTTTTGTGCGATGGGCTGGTCTTTTGGTCAGTATATTTATGTGGGCCATTGTGGGTGGGTCTATTTGTGTTTATTAGCATGTGGTTAGTTTTAGTTTTGCAGGTTGCACGTTTGCGATCGGCGTCGTAGTAGTACTTTGTTTGATGGAAATTGCTTGTGCGTGTTGTGTCGATTTGTGTGTGTATGGGCGGTGTATACCCTGTCATGTCATGGGTATATGTTGCCTTTCTTTATCTCAGTGATTGTATAAATGTACGATGGTGGGTTTGGGCGTTGGGTGACCTCGGCGGAGTCGCCTTTAGAAGATCTGGTGCTTCTCGGGGGTTCGGTTTGCAAGAGGAGCTCTGTCGCTGTCATGGCGGGGTGAAGCGCCGTACGGAGTGGGATGGGGATGATAGTGTTGACACAGAATGTGACGCACTGTGCCTAACACACAACAAGCTGGAAAGCGTAGCTTCAATCGGGTGCCCGGGTGTTTCGGAGTCCGGAAACGTGCCAATCAGTTTGACCTGAAACTAACAAGGGATGGAAATTATTAGATATAAAATTGAAACATGCCGGGTGAGATCAGACAGTTCCATATATACGGCCCTCAAGCCACTTACAACAACATATAGCTATAGAAGCTATCTGCCAACAGGTCTTATAGATCGTTCGGCTAAAGCAAACGCAAAGCATGTGGAAAAAGTTGATAACCGAACGTGCATGCATGAAAAAGTGCGTATGTGTCGGTGTTATGACCCAGGGGGTCAAGACCACCAACTAGTAAATTTGTATATTGCGTGCTCCCTCTCCCAGATGTGATGCAAGAAGAACACAAGATTTATCCTGGTTCGGGCAAAGAAGGCCCTACGTCCAGCGGGGGAGGATGGATTGTATTATCTTGCACTGAAGTGCTCGTACAGGGGGTACAAGCAGGTTTACACGGGGGTGCTCATAGTGAGCTGAAGCCTAGGACTAGCAAGGCTATCCTAGGTGAGCTAGTGGATTGCTTGAGATGTTGATCAAGCAATCGGGTGTAGTGTGTGCGACTTGGCTCTTGGTGTATGCAGGTCAGAGCTGATGTCTCGGCTTGTTGAGATATCTCTGATGTCCGAATGCGTGAGCCAATACGAATGCACATTCCTTTTCTTCTATCCTAGCGTCCCCTTTTATAGATCAAGAGGAGGCCTGAGGGTACAGAGATCCTAGACTGTAGAGGCATGGGAGAGGTGTCCGCGGCGCCATGCTTGCGGTGGGACGTCGATCGTTGTAGCGGCGTGGCCTTCCCGTCCTTCCGGTGTTCAGGGCATGGTGATAGCAGATTGGACGGTTCCGAACGTCATGGCGCAGTACTGTTGGCCTCCTGTAGATGGGTACAACCCCCCCCGAATGACGGAATAAGGGTCGATCGAATTCCCCTCGACCCCTCCGCCTCGACCTCAACTAACGGACAGGGGTCGAACGAACGACCCCTCCGCCTCGTCTTAACCCCCCGAATAACGGAAGA
The DNA here is from genome assembly GCA_022036555.1 of Microstegium vimineum. Taxonomy (NCBI): domain Eukaryota; kingdom Viridiplantae; phylum Streptophyta; class Magnoliopsida; order Poales; family Poaceae; genus Microstegium; species Microstegium vimineum. Next base: position 674,986 of record CM039123.1, on the reverse strand, counting down.
GGGGTCGATCCAATCACCCTCGACATCAAACCCTCGACCCCGATTGACGGACAGGGGTCGAACGAACGACCCCCTCCGCCTCGACCCCTCGAATGACGGACAGGGGGTCGAACGAACGACCCGCGAGCAGGAGGACGGAGCGGACGGGCCCCATACCGTAGTGGTTGGAGACGGGGGTCAAGCCCTCGGGTCGAGGAGTATCGAGGCCTGTGGGACCCTGACTCATCCCTGAAAACGCGGTCGAGGGCTTGTCCCATTTAAGACTCGAGGGGGTGCCTTTGACCTCCGTACTTGAGGCGTGGCCAGAGTGGTTGTACGATCAACGGAGAGTCAGGGCATGGGTGGCGAACTGATGGATTTGACCGTGGTAGTGGGCACCCATGGCGTTAGGCGGGAGCAGGTAGGCGCATTGGATTCTCTTTACCCCATACTGGGAGTAGGTGAGCTGATCGAGCCTCCTGCTCGCGGGTCGTTCGTTCGACCCCCTGTCCGTCATTCGAGGGGTCGAGGCGGAGGGGGTCGTTCGTTCGACCCCTGTCCGTCAATCGGGGTCGAGGGTTTGATGTCGAGGGTGATTGGATCGACCCCTCTTCCGTTATTCGGGGGGTTAAGACGAGGCGGAGGGGTCGTTCGTTCGACCCCTGTCCGTTAGTTGAGGTCGAGGCGGAGGGGTCGAGGGGAATTCGATCGACCCTTATTCCGTCATTCGGGGGGGGTTAAGGCGAGGCGGAGGGGTCGAGGGGGATTCGATCGACCCCTCTTCCGTCATTCAGGGGGTTAAGGCGAGGCGGAGGGGTCGTTCGTTCGACCCCTGTCCATCAGTTGAGGTCGAGGCAGAGGGGTCGAGGGGGATTCGATCGACCCCTCTTCCGTCATTCGGGGGGTTAAGGCGAGGCGGAGGGGTCGTTCATTCGACCCCTGTCCGCCAGTTGAGGTCGAGGCGGAGGGGTCGTTCGTTCGACCCCTGTCCGTCTGCTGAGGTCGACACAGAGGGGTGTCCTGCCTACTCTTTTTTCAGTAATGGGCCAGCCCATGACTGGTCACTATTGTTGGTGAGGTAAGCCTTCGTTTGATGGACCTTCTCCCACTCATTGGGCGACTGATCAGATTCTGCCTCAAAAATGGTTTCCATGTTAAGCATTAGATTATCGCAGGTTAGGGTACCCCTTACTTTTGTACCCGACAGTAGCCCCCGAGCCTCTATGCGGATAAGAAGAATCCGCATAGGGGCTTTTGCTATTGATCTGCAGAGTTAGTAAGAGGTTCGATTCTCCGCGGGGTTAGCCCCCGAGGCCCCAGAGGAGTGATTAAGAACTCCTCCGGGGGCTTTGATGTGTGTTTTATCGAGGGGATTAATATTAACTGGAGTCATAGCGCCCTATCGAGGGGTCAGCTCTGTCTGCCAGGCTACGAGTGTTTTCGACCCTCTTTCGTCGAGGGGTGCCGTGCGTAGTCTAGCTCTCGAGCCTCGTGTGGCTAGGACTTCACTACCTCATAGCGTTCTTCCCACGGATCCTTGCGCTCGGATTGTGGGGCGAAGAGCATCGTGTTATCCTCGTTCGGACGAGCCTCGAAGTCCTCTGTGAGCTGGTAACGGGGATATCCAAGTGAGAACTCGTGCCCCCTTCGACGGGGGTCGACAGAAGCCCTGAGGCGTCCTCATTAAGCAAACCGTGTGGATTATCTAGGTGCCAACTCTGTTCGATGAGAGTTGGTGGATCGATGCCTCCTGTCGAAGGGATCCTTGGGTATTCTGTGGTTATGCCTCGGATATGTCCCGGGGGGACTCGAGAGTTCATTCTCAAGCTGGGCTTCGTACTGGCTCCCCCTAGGTCATCCCTGACTCGGGTACTCGAGGGTGGTTGTCGAACCCCGTTCGTGGGGCCAGCCTTCGCCCCTCGAGATTTGGGGGTAGACCGGAGTCCGTTTTACCCTGGGTCCTCCCTGACCTCGGGGTACTCGAGGGTGGCTGTCGAACCCTGCTCGAGGGCCAGCCTTCGCTCCCTCAAGATTTCGGGGTGGACCGGAGTCCGTTTTACTTCCCTAGCAAGGAACTGCTCGAGGGCGGCTGTCGAAACCCCTTTCGAGGGCCAGCCTTCGCTCCCTCGAGAGCCCGACGAGGTGGTCGACGTCCGTTGCTTACCTCCGAAGACAACGCCCATCATTGCCTGTCGCCCGCCGTAGGCGCGCCCTTTTAGGAGATGTCCGTTCGGCTGCAACCGTAGCAGGCGTAGGGTGCGGCGAGGAGCGCGGTGTCGTGACAGGTGTGCCCTATCCTATGGAATATGAGGGGGCGGTAGGTGGGCGCATTAAATGTGGAGATTTACCTGTCTTTTTGTTGGATCCGCCCGTTGGGCTTCTGGTTATAAATACGGGGACGGGGGTTTGGCTTCCGCACGCTTGCCATTGCCTCCCTTGCCTCCTTCCCCTTTCGCCATTGCCTTCGTCGCCCACCGAGCCAAATCTCTGTGCGTGCGAGAGTAGGGATAGGAGAGATTGAGAACATACCTTCCACCCCTGCATCCGAGCGCATCCGCTTCCCTGCTCGCATGGCCAGCTATAGCTTGCGCGGCCCTGACGCCTGGCTTCCATCGTCGGCGACCGTGGTGCGTTTGGGAGATTTGGTGGAGAGCGGCCTTCTCCAGCCTATCACCTCCGCGGACCGGCCAGAGTGGATAGTGCCGCCGAGGGAGGATCGTGAGCCCAACCCGCCGGAAGGTTACGTGGTCAGCTTTGAAGCTTTCCACCGAGTGGGGCTGGGATCCCCCCCCAACCGTCTTCTACGCGGGATCCTCCACCACTATGGCGTGGAGCTCCAACACCTCTCCCCCAACGGCGTCTGCCACGCGGCGGTCTTCACCGCTGTGCGCGAAAGATACCTGGGGATGGAGCCGCATTGGGAGTTGTGGCTCCACCTGTTCGAGGCGGGCATGTTCCACGCTTCGGCCGGGAGCGGTAGCCACAGGATGGTCAAGGCTGGGTGCTGCAACATCTCCCTCAAGAGGGCGGAGTACTGGATCTCGGCCAAGCTCACGTCGAGTCACTCAGGATGGCACTCCGGGTGGTTCTATCTGAGAAACGACGACGTCCTGTTCCCCGCCTACACCGGGAGGACAATCGACTCGAGGCCCGACCACTGGAGGTAGGACGTCGAGCAGAAGAAGCAGAAACGTCTTGACCACCTGTTTGAGGCGATTGCCCGTCTGAAGAAAGCGGGGCTTATGGCGGCCATCGTGGCGTCGGTGTTTCATCAGCGACGAGTCGTACTACTGATGGTCCGCCCACTATGCCTCGACAAGATGCGCCCGGGGGCAGACCTCATGGGGTGCCACCTCATGGGGGACGAACTGCCCCTCGAGAGGGTGGTCCGTCGAGTGCGCGCCTCCTTTGCCGGCGCGTTCAAGGTGGAGAACATCGCTAGTGTCCCCATGGTGCCGAACCAGGGCCACGTCCAGCTGGTACGACATCTCTTCTCTGTCAATGCCCCCTTGTTTCTCTTGTTCGTCCCCTTTTGCCCGTTTTCTGACCACGCCTCGTGTTCCTCAGGGGAACTTCGTTTACCGGAAGTCGCTGCCACTGGTGAAGGAGGAGCGGAACGACTCCTAGGTGAGACACTTTCAGGCCGAGCAGGACAAAAAGAACAAGGATAAGGCCAAGAAGGATAAGGGCAGAAGGGCCCGAGAGAAAGAGGAACGTGAGCAATGCCGGTCGCGGCAAAGGCAGGCCAACCTCCTCGAGGAGGAGTCCCGCTCGGAGGAGGATGAGGACGAGGAGACAAGTAGTGGCGAGGTTGTTGGCGGCATGGCATAGTGGTGTAGGGTTGTGACCATTGCTTTGGTCCTTGCGGATATTGTTCTTTGTGCAGGAAGAGGAGTCGGAGCAGGAGGAGGAGTAGGAGGAGCAGGTCGAGCCACGCAAAGGGTTCGAGGAAGACAGAGCGACGCCCGAGCGCCAAGGGTCGACGTCGAGGTCAGCCCCGACCTCCCGGATCGAGCCGGAGAGCAAGCGCCCTGCGGCCTCTCAGGGCGAGGGGGTGCGGCGAACGCGCAGTCGCTCGTCGCAGTCTCCGTCGAGGGGTGGGTCGAGCACGCCGCCGGTGCCTGCTCAGTCAAGCGCACGGGCCTCAAGCCCATCGACCCAGGAAGAGACCAGGACGGCGGCGACGAAGACGCCGTCGGCCCCTACCAAGGTCACGGCGTCGGGAGCAGCCTCAGCCCCCGGTGGAGGAAAAAGCGGCTCCCGGGGTGCCGGCCTGAAGCCCCCGAGCGGTTCGGGGTCCGCTGGTCGAACCCCCCTGATCCCGATGGGGTAAGTTCTTTTCCTTCTGGTCCTGAACTCCCTTCTGCTTTGGTTGCAACTCGCGCTAATCGTAACACATGCGTTCCTTTTTCAGGGTGAAGCGCTCGTTGGAGGCCGCGCCCCCACCCCGGCCAAGAGGTTGAAGGTGGAAGCTGCGGCTAAGATGGTGGCCGGAGCCAGCCCCGCTACCCCGTCCCCCTCGACCCTCGCTCCAGAGGTGCCGTGGGCGGCCGAGGCGCGGGAGGCGATGCAGCGCGGGTAAGCGCAGTCGGCCCCCGAGCAGGCTCGAGCGGAGGAAGAGGCAGGTCGACCCGCCTCGTCGTCAGGGTCTGCCGGAGTGGCGGTCAAGGCCGTGCTCACCGCCCCGTCGTAGGGGGGTGTCGACGACGGCCGTGGTGGAGAGGGTTGAGCCCCAAGGCACTGTAGAGATGGAGGTGGTCGACTTGACCTCCGCTGGCGATGAAGAGACGCTGGAGCACCCAGCGCCGATGCGGTGGCCCGAGAACCTTGCGTCGTGGGAGGCGCGTCAGCGGAGCGAGCGCAAGGAGAAGGCGCAGCAAGAGGAGGGAGCAATTGTCGCTGCGCCGGAGGTGCCGCCATCGGTGGAGACCCTCGTCGAGGGGGCCTCGGCGTCGCCCATGGCGGGGACGGCGATGACGACGGAGCTGGCGGAGATAGTGGTGGTGACGACCCCTCGGCAGGAGCAGGAAGGGACCATTGTGGTACTGCGGGGGAGCGGCGCGCTGGATGTGGCTATGTCCGAGGCGTCAGCTCGGCCTATCCTCGAGGTCAGACAACCGTCTACTCGAGGTGCTCCGCCCCCTGGCTCGGTCGAGGTGGAAGGAGGGGATGAGCTGCCAGACTGTGGCGAGCCCACCACATTAGACGCTAACATGTGTTTCCTTTACCGCCCAGGGTTGTTCCCGCGGTAGGGGCCTCCTCCTCCTCGAAGCGATGACCCGGAGGGGTCGATGGCGGCCTTACAAGACCACTTCGAGGCCAGGATCGCTCATCTCGAGGGGGCGACCCACTTCCCCAACCTCACAGAACGGGTAATGGCCAACGGGGGTACCCTCAAAATGGGTCAGTCCATCATGGACGAGGTGAGGTAGGGTCGACCGCTCCAGCGATTTCTGGGGGCAGGAGGTGCTCGAGCTGCCCGACCCCAAAGACCCAGGGCGCACCTTCTTCAAGCTCGATGATCAAGCCGAGCTCGGAGAGTGGGAGCACCTGGAGGAGTTTCGGGCGTGGCTCGACCACGTGACGCGCGTGGCGGTGGGAGTCGCGTCCGAGGATATATATAAGGGGACGATGGTAAGCTTCGTTCTTTCCTTCCGTTTCGCCTCGGGTGTTTTGTTGTTCTTTGTTGTGACCTTCCTTTTTATCCTTGGTAGACACTGAGGGCGAGGTCGCACGACAAGTCCCAGTTCATCCTCCGCTCGCGGGAGCAGTGGAGTCAGCTCCCCATTCTCCGCGCCTCGCTGGAGAAGGCGGAGGCCGAGGCCACCCAGGCGAAGGTCGAGGCGGCCACCGCGCAGGAGGGGGCCAAGGCCGCTCAGGAGGAGGCCTCCCGGGCACAGTCGAGGGCCGAGGCCGCCCTCAAGGAGGTTACCGAGGTCGGGCAGCAGCGGGACGCCGCCCAGGGGGGCCAGCGTAAGGCTGAGGAGGAGACCACCTCGCTGAGGGGGGAACTAGCTCGAACAGCGGAGCAGGTCCGGCAGCTCGAGTCGAATATCGACATCGTCTCCCGTGACCGCGACGCGCTGAACGTCGCGGAGCAGAAGGCTCGAGCCCAGATCGCCATTCTGGAGGAGGCGGCAGCTGCCCAAAAGAGGGCTCTCGATGGTACTGGCAAGATCATCGAGGACCTCTGGGCTAAGAACAGTGACCAAGCTACAACCCTCGTCGATGTCCGCCGCCAACTGCAGAAGGATGAGCAGGCCTATGTCACCCTGGAAGCACGCGCCAAAGGTGAGTTTTTTAGAAGTGTTATTGAGCTCGCTTGGTCTCGACCCTTCCCCTGTTTTTTGGTTTTGATGGAGTCTTCTATTTGTTCTAGCAGAACTCGAAGGGGACAAGGCCCGAGCCCACGAGGATCTGACCAGTCTTCATAACCTCCTCGGGGCGGAGACGAGCCTGAACGAGAGGCTTAGGGACGCCATCTCCTCCTTCTGCGATGGCATGGGTGTCGAGCCGGAGTTGCCGATTGCGGGAGACGTGCGTGGAGATTCCCTCTTGCGCCGGCTCTTCGCCGCGACCCGTGGAGTGACGGAGCAGGTCCATGCTGCCCTTCACATAGGCGTGAAGCGGGCGCTCGCGGTCATCCGCTCGGGGTACTCCTACGACCTCGACGTCGTTGCCAGCGGCTTCGTCGTCGACCCGGAGCTGACCGATGAAGCGAACATGGCGAGATGCCATGAGCTGATCGACGCCGCAGAGGTGCCCGGCGGTGAGGTGGCGAAGCTGTTCGAGGCCCAGGTGCTTCCCCCGCCGGACGGCGATGGCGATGAGTAGTCGAGGCCTGTGAGCCAAATTTGGACAAGAAGGTCCATGTAATAGATTAATTTTTGTGACAATATGATGTCGAGCCCCTGGGGGCTTCCTAACTTTAATGCATTTTATTCGGGGTGCATCTGAGTGTTTTTATCTCTCGAGCCATCTCTATTTTTCTTTGCCTGAGTTGTTGCTTTTAGACTAAGTGTTCGACGCACGCTCGTATCCCTCGAGGGGGGGAGCGAGTGGGGGTACCGTAGCCCTGAGGCATGGGAGAGTCCTCGGCTCGACGACCCTTGACCCTTAGGGAGTTCGAGGCGTTTTTACTTAGCTAAGAAGCGTACTCGGGGAAAAGGTGGAAAGAGAAGTGCTGAGTTTTGAAAAAACGTTCGAGTTTTTAGAGGACTTAGGAGGGGGGTCCCCCCCTGTCAGCCCCCGAGGGAGGCTTGACTTTGCAGGAGCAGAGTCGAGGCTACCTTAGAGTTATGAACGAATGTGAAATGTATTTCGAGAACATTTTATTCATTCATAATGCGATAAGTGTACATAATGCGGAAAATGTACGAGGCCTCGAGGCCTTAGGGGTAGAAGCGACGTAGCTGTTCGATGTTCCATGCGTTGGTGAGGATCTCGCCCTTGCTTTTCTTCAGCTTGTAAGTCCCTGGCTTTAGCACCTCTGCCACGATGAAGGGTCCTTCCCAAGGTGGCGTCAGCTTGTGACGCCTCTTGTTGCTTTGTCGGCGGCGCAGTACGAGGTCACTGACGTTGAGGTCCCTTTTGCGTATGTGCTTGTCGTGGTAGCGACGTAGCGTCTGCTGGTACCTTGCTGACTTGAAGAGGGTCGTGTCCCGGGCTTCCTCGAGCTGGTCGAGGGAGTCCTCTCGGGCTGCTGCGTTGGCTTGCTCGTTGTAGGCCTTTAATCGAGGGGACCCGTACTCGAGGTCAGTGGGGAGGACGGCCTCGGACCTGTAGACCATGAAGAACGGAGAGAACCTTGTAGCTCGACTTGGCGTCGTTCTGAGACTCCATAGGACAGAGTGCAGCTCATCGACCCATCTCTTGCCGTGTTTGTTTAGCCGGTCGAAGATCCTTGGCTTGAGGCCCTGCAAAACCATACCATTGGCGCGCTCGACTTGGCCGTTAGTTCGAGGGTGGGCGACTGCAGACCAGTTCAACTTGATGTTGTGATGGTCACAGAAGTCCAAGAACTTTTGGCCGGTGAACTGCGTGTCGTTGTCGGTGATGATGGCATTGGGGACCCCGAAGCGGTGGACGATGTCGGTGAAGAACAACACAACTTGTCGAGATTGAATGTTGGCGATGGGTCGAGCCTCGATCCATTTCGAGAACTTGTCTATGGCCATGAGGAGGTGGGTGTGGCCACCTTTTGTTTTCTTCAGGGGGCGACCATGTCGAGCCCCCATACTGTGAATGGCCAAGTTATGGGTATCATCTGAAGAGCTTGGGGGGTAGGTGGGTCTGCCTAACGTAGAATTGGCATCCCTTGCAAGATCGAACAAGTTTGGTAGCGTCGGCGATGGCTGTCGGCCAGTAGAAGCCTTGTCGAAAGGCGTTTCCTACCAGCGTTCTTGGCGCCGCGTGGTGGCCACAAGCCCCCGAGTGTAGGTCCTTTAGTAGTGCCCTCCCCTCCTTAAGGGTGAGGCAACGTTGAAGTACATCGGTAGGGCTGCGTCGATACAGCTCGCGGCCATCCCCATACAAGACGTAGGTTTTGGCGCGTCGGGCTATGCGTCGGTCTTCGGTGCGGTCCTCTGGGAGCTCGCCCCGTATCCGATACTCGAGGTAGGGTTTGCGCCAGTCCATCGAGGGGGTTTGCGTCGCGGCCGTTCCGTAGATCTTCATGACTTCTTCCCTGTTCGAGGGGGGATCGGTCGGGGGGGAAGGGTCGACCCCTTGCTCGAGGGCGGGAGCCCCTGAGCCTAGGTTGACGGACGGCTTGTGAAGGTCCCTCGAGAAGACGTCGGGAGGGACTGTACCTTGAGTGGATGCGGTTTTGGCTAGCTCGTCAGCGGCTTCGTTGTACCGGCGGGCGATGCGGTTGAGCTCGAGGCCGTAGAATTTGTCCTCGAGCTTTCGGACCTCCTTGCAGTAGGCTTCCATCTTGGGGTCGTGGAAACTCGAGTCTTTCATCACTTAGTCAATTACCAACTGCGAGTCCCCTCGAACGTCGAGGCGTTGAACCCCGAGCTTGATGGCGATGCGCAGACTGTTGACGAGGGCTTCGTACTCGGCTATGTTGTTGGAGGCGGGGAAGTGGAGGCAGATGACGTAGCGCATGTGGACCCCTGAGGGTGATATGAACAGCAATCCGGCGCCTGCCCCCGTCTTTATCAACAATCCGTCGAAGTACATGGTCCAGAGCTCGGTCTAAACTTGCGCCGGGGGTAGTTGGGTGTCGGTCCATTCTGCAATGAAATCTGCCAATACCTGCGACTTGATGGCCTTCCGAGGAGCGTAGGAGAGAGTTTCCCCCATGAGCTCGACCGACCATTTGGCGATTCTCCCAGACGCCTCCTGGTTCTAGATTATCTCCCGAGGGGGAAAGACGAGACCATAGTAACCGGGTGGCCCAGGAAATAGTGTTTGAGCTTCCGCCGAGTGAGGACGATGGCGTACAACAGCTTCTGAATGTGGGGGTATCTCACTTTGGTTTCTGAGAGCACCTCGCTTATGAAGTAGACGGGCCTCTGAACCAGGAGGGCATGTCCCTCTTCTGCCCTCTCGACTACTATGGCAGCGCTGACTACCTGGGTAGTTGCTGCAACATAGAGCAAGAGGGGCTCGGCTGAGCTTGGGGGCACCAAGATAGGTGGCGAGGTGAGTAAGGCTTTGAGTTTGGAGAGCGACTCCTCGGCCTCGACGGTCCATGTGAAGTATTCTGTTTTTTTAAGGAGGCGATAACGAGGAAGTGCTTTCTCCCCGAGCCGTGAGATGAACCGGTTGAGGGCAGCGAGGCACCCTGTGACCTTTTGTACGCCCTTAAGATCGTTGATCGGGCCCATCCTAGTGATTGCGGTTACTTTCTCAGGGTTGGCCTCGATCCCGCGTTGGGAAACTATGTACCCTAGGAGCATGCCTCGAGGGACCCCGAAGACACACTTCTCTGGGTTTAGCTTTATGTGATTTGCCCTGAGGCACCCAAACAGAATCTCAAGGTCCCCGACTAGGTTCTTGACTTTCTTGGATTTGACCACGATGTCATCGACGTAGGCCTCGACGGTTGGCCCTATATGTTTTCCAAAGACATGGAGCATGCATCATTGATATGTGGCCCCGGCGTTTCGCAAACCGAAGGGCATAGTGAGGTAGCAAAACATGCCAAAGGGGGTGATGAAGGAGGTCGCGAGCTGATCGGACTCCTTCATCTTTATTTGGTGATAGCCCGAATACGCATCAAGAAAGCAGAGAGTTTCACATCCCGCAGTAGAATCTACTATTTGATCAATACATGGTAATGGAAAAGGAACCTTAGGACATGCTTTATTTAAACTAGTGTAGTCTACGCACATTCTATCCTTTCCATTCTTTTTCTTGACAAGTACAGGATTTGCTAACCACTCGGGATGATGTACCTCCTTGATGAATCCGGCCTTCAAAAACTTGTCGATCTCCTCCCCGATAATTCTGCGCTTCTCCTCGTCGACGCGGCGCAGCCGTTGATTCACCGGTTTGGATCCGGCCCGGATGTCCAAGGAGTGCTCGGCGACATCCCTTGGAATGTCCGGCATATCCGAGGGACTCCACGCAAACATGTCAGCATTCGTGCGGAGAAAGTCAACGAGCACGACTTCCTATTTGGGCTCGAGGGTGGCGCTGATCGTCAGCGCCTTCCCATCCGCGTGGCTGAGGTCGAGCGGGATGGTCTTGGTGTCCTCCGCAGGCTTGAAGTTGTCGGCGTGCCGCTTGGGGTCGGGGATCTCCGTGGAGAAGTCATCGAGGGCCGCGAGGATGGCTGACTCCTCGACCGCCTCGGCGTTTTCCATGCACTCGACGTCGCAGTCGTAAGCGTGCTCGTAGGAGGTGTCGACTGTGATGACTCCCTTGGGCCCTGACATATTTAGCTTGAGGTAGGTGTAGTTCGGGATCGCCATGAACTTGGCGTATCCAGGTCAACCGATGATGGCGTGGTAGGTACCGTGGAATGCGACCACCTCGAAGGTCAGATCTTCCTTCCGGAAGTTCGAGGGGGTACCGAAGCAGACGGGTAGCTTGACGTGGCCGATCGGGAGTGCCTTCTTTCCTGGGACGATCCCGTGGAACCCCCCCCCCCCCCCCCGCGCTGGGCAGGAGCATGGTCCTCAGGATCCCCAGGAGGTCGAGGGTCTCGGCGTAGATGATGTTGAGGCTACTTCCCCCATCCATGAGTACCTTGGTGAGGCAGGTGTTGAGTATGATCGGGTCGACGACGAGTGGGTAGACCCCTGCGTTGGGGACGTGCTCGGGGTGGTCGTTCTGGTCAAAGGCGATCGGCGTGTGGGACCAATCGAGGTATCGAGGAGCCTGGGCTCGAACGGAAAAGACTTCTCGACGGTCCCTCTTGCGCTGACGCGCACTGAGTCGAGTCGAGGGTCCCCCGCAGATCATGTAGCAGTCGTGAATCTCGGGGAAGCCCCCTTTTTGCCATCGCCCATGACGTGAAGGTCGCAGGGTGGGTCTTCCTTGTTATCTTCTTTCTTGAGGCCAAGAGAGTCGAAGTACTTCTTGAGCATGCGACAGTCCTCGAGGTTATGGTTGGCCGGTCCCTTGTGATAGGGGCAGGGCTTTTTCAGCATCTTGTTGAAGACGCCCCCCTCGAGAGGGGGACCTCGAGGCTTCTTCTTGTCTGTCGTAGCGACAAGATCGTCGGGCTCGACATCGCGTCGACCCGGCTGGTTCTTCTTCTTCTTGTTGTTGTTGTTGTTGGTCCTCTTGGGCCCATTATTCGAGCCCCCGGGCTCGTCCGCCTTGGCCTTCCCCTTGTCTGGGGATGCATAGAAGAACGCGCCAATGGATTCCTCGCCGGCTGCGTAGTTGGCGACGATGTCCATGAGCTCGTTGGCGGTCTTGGGGGTGTTCCGTCCCAGCTCCCGCACCAGCTCCTTGCAGGTTGTCCCGGCGACAAACGTCGTGATGACGTCGTGGTCGGAGATGTGGGTTAGCTGGGTACGTTGCTTGGAGAACCGTCGGGTGAAGTCACGGAGGGTTTCCCCTGGCTTCTGCTTGCAGCTGCGGAGATCCCAGGAGTTTCCTGGCTGCACGTAGGTGCCCTTGAAGTTTCCCTCGAAGATCCTGACTAGGTCAGGCCAGCCATAGATCAAGTCCGGGGGGAGTTCCTCGAGCCATCTTCGAGCGGTGTCGGAGAGGAAGAGCGGGAGTTGCCGAATGATGACGTGGTCGTTGTCGGCTCCTCATAGCTGACATGTCAGCCTGAAATCAGCAAGCCAGAGCTCCGGCTTGGTTTCGTCGTTGTATTTGACTAGGCTGGTGGGTGGACAGAAACGAACAGGCAAGGCGGTTTGCCGGATCGCCTTGCTGAAGACTCGTGGCCCTGGTGGTTCCGGGAATCGACGTCGATCCTCATCACTGTCGTAGCGCCCACCTCGATGGGCACTGTAACCTCGAGCCTCAGCGTCACCGTGTCAACGTCGTTTGTTGTCGTTGATGTCGTGTCGCGCGTCTCGCGGTTGTCGATTGTCGAGGATGCGGTCTCGAACTGGTTGCCACTCAGCTCCGCCTTGGGCGCCTTGTCTTGGTGGACAGATACCTCTCGGTCTTGTCGAGGGGGCACGTCCCGCTGCTCGGAAGCAACTCCTCTGCGCCTCGAGGCCGAGCTCTCCGCCTGCTGTACGACTGCGGTTTGGAGGAGCTCCTGGATTTCATCTCTAATGCGTTGCGCCTAGGGCGTCGATGGTGCCGGCATGTCGCGGAGCAGCATCGCGGTTGCCACGACATTCTGGCTAGCGCGGTTGTAGACGCGGCGCTCGTTCGCCCCTTCGTTGACGATCTGTCGATGGACATCCCGAGGCCGCTCGCAGGCTCCTCCACCCTATGGCCGCCCGTGATCTCGCTCGAGGGCCTGCTCGAGCTGATGAAGTCGTAGGCGCTCCTCTTCGAGTTTGGCGAGGAGCTCCCGGACTTGCGCGGTCTGGGAGTTCCAAGGTGGATCGGCTTCGTCTGGAACCGGGGGGGGGCAACGTCTCTCGGCGGGGTAGCATTGCGCCCCTCTCCTGCATTTGCAGCTGCGGCGTCGGTGATGTCATCCTGGGAGTCAACCGGCTCGATGAGGTGGAAGCACTCCCGCGTGGGATCGTAATCCTCATTGGGGGAGTCCGAGTCGGGGTAGCCGTGGTAGAAGTTGGGGAAAGATCCCCTGCGCTCCTCCTCCAGCTGTCGCCGTAACGTGCCCCAGGTGTGATACCCTAGGGCTGGGGCTCGTCGTGGCTCCGGGCGTTTGTCCGGTGGAGGGGTGGTGACGAGGTTGATCGTCGCATGTAGCAGGTTCCCTGGGGACCCGTAACGTGTTTGCATCTGCGGGCCTACAAAAGCAGAAAAGAGCCTGGCGCTGTTGTAGAGCCCGTGCGGAAGCAGGTTGCACGGCGACGTGGCCGAGTACGTCGGAGAGGCCACAGGGACACTCCAAGATGACGGTATGGCAAAGCCAAGGTCAGACCCGGTGAGGTACCCGCCCCCAACCCGCAAGCATGGGTCAAAAAGGCTCCCGAAGGGAGGAACTGTGTCGCCAGCTGAGGCCGGGGAGATGGCGTCCGACGTCTCGGGATCCGCGCGGTGAAGAGTGTGGCGGCGTCGTTCACGCCTCCTCCTGGTGACAGGCGAGAGGCGTGAGTGGTGGGACCGTCGTCCGGTCCTCATTGGCCCCGGCGTACCGGAGCTGCTGCTATCCATGCCACCACCGGAGAGTAGAACCATGTCGTGGTTGTGACCCAAGGACATGAACTCTAGACTCCCGAACCAGATGGTGGTGGCAAACGAAAGTGATGGGACGGTGGAATCCATCTGAGAGAGTAGTTTGGAGTTGATCGACACGCAAAGCCCCCCTACCTGGCGCGCCAACTGTCGGTGTTATGACCCAGGGGGTCAAGACCACCAACTAGTAAATTTGTATATTGTGTGCTCCTCTCCCAGATGTGATGCAAGAAGAACACAAGATTTATCCTGGTTCGGGCAAAGAAGTCCCTACGTCCAGCGGAGGAGGATGGATTGTATTATCTTGCACCGAAGTTCTCGTACAGGGGGCGGGTACAAGCAGGTTTACATGGGGGTGCTCAGAGTGAGCTAAAGCCTAGGACTAGCAAGGCTATCCTAGGTGAGCTGGTGGTTGCTTGAGATGTTGATCAAGCAATCGGGTGTGGTGTGTGCGACTTGGCTCTTGGTGTATGCGGGTCAGAGCTGATGTCTCGGCTCGTTGAGAGATCTCTGATGTCCGAATGCGTGAGCCGATACGAATGCGCATTCCTTTTCTTCTATCCCAGCGTCCCCTTTTATAGATCAAGGGGAGGCTTGAGGGTACAGAGATCCTAGACTGTAGAGGCATGGGAGAGGTGTCCGCGGCGCCATGCTTGCGGTGGGACGTCGATCGCTGTAGCGGCACGGCCTTCCCGTCCTTTCGGTGTTCAGGGCATGGTGATAGCAGACTGGACGGTTCCGAACGTCATGGCGCAGTATTGTTGGCCTCCTGTAGATGGGTACAAGCTCCGCAGTTGAAGCAGGACGGAGCGGACGGGCCCCATACCATAGTGGTTGGAGACGGGGGTCGAGCCCCCGGGTCGAGGAGTATCGAGGCATGTGGGACCCTGACTCATCCCTGGAAACGCGGGTCGAGGGCTTGTCCCATTTAAGACTCGAGGGGGTGCCTTTGACCTCCGTACTTGAGGCGTGGCCAGAGTGGTTGTACGATCAACGGAGAGTCGGGGCATGGGCGGCGAACTGATGGATTTGACCGTGGTAGTGGGCACCCATGGCGTTAGGCGGGAGCAGGTAGGCGCATTGGATTCTCTTTACCCCATACTGGGAGTAGGTGAGCTGATCGAGCCTCCTGCTCGCGGGTCGTTCGTTCGACCCCCTGTCCGTCATTCGAGGGGTCAAGGCGGAGGGGGTCGTTCGTTCGACCCCTGTCCGTCAATCGGGGTCGAGGGGTTGAGGTCGAGGGGGATTGGATCGACCCCTCTTCCGTCATTCGGGGGGTTAAGGCGAGGCAAATGGATCGTTCGTTCGACCCCTGTCCGTCAGTTGAGGTCGAGGCAGAGGGGTCGAGGGGGATTCGATCGACCCCTCTTCCATCATTCGGGGGGTTAAGGCGAGGCGGAGGGGTCGTTCGTTCGACCCCTGTTCGTCAATCGGGATCGAGGGGTTGAGGTCGAGGGGGATTCGATCGACCCCTCTTCCGTCATTCGGGGGGTTAAGGCGAGGTGGAGGGGTCGTTCGTTCGACCCCTGTCCGTCAGTTGAGGTCGAGGCGGAGGGGTCGAGGGGGATTCGATCGACCCCTCTTCCGTTATTCGGGGGGTTAAGGCGAGGCGGAGGGGTCGTTCGTTCGACCCCTGTCCGTCAGTTGAGGTCGAGGCGGAGGGGTCGAGGGGGATTCGATCGACCCCTCTTCCGTCATTCGGGGGGTTAAGGCGAGGCAGAGGGGTCGTTCGTTCGACCCCTCTCCGCCAGTTGAGGTCGAGGCGGAGGGGTCGTTCGTTCGACCCCTATCCGTCTGCTGAGGTCGACGCGGAGGGGTGTCCTGCCTACTGTTTTTCCAGTAATGGGCCGGCCCACGACTGGTCACTCTTGTTGGTGAGGTAAGCCTTCGTTTGATGGGCCTTCTCCCACTGATTGGGCGACTGATCGGATTCTGCCTCAAAAATGGTTGCCATGTTAAGCATTAGATTATCGTAGATTATCGTTAGATTACCCGACAGTATGGATGAATTATAATTAACCATGAGTTAAAGCATCACCAAGCTCGGCAATCCAACCGAGTTGGGGTCCATGATGAAGGAACATATAAGTAAACACGATTAAACTAATCTAAATCCTACGTCTGCCGCACGACACCCAACATTATCAAAGCTTAAACGTGGTTAACATGTATGAACCCGCAACACGTAACAATTTAGATCTAAACTAATTCGGCTACTATGACCGTGAGATCTATTCGTATGAACAATATGATTAACTATTAAACAAGAATAGATCTGTAAGAAAAGATAAAGCTGAACCGTATCAATCTAGATTGGGCAAAGGAGTGTTACAAAAATATAACAAATATAAAACATGCAACACGTAGTAACTTGATGAATCTACTAGATCTTGCCAAATCTAATAGAGCCGATAACTATCTTGCTTTTGCTAAGCATATCAAGCAAGCACCTGCCGCACGGTGTGTACTCATAAACGAAACATAAGCGAAGACTTCTTGATTGTCAAGCAAAGATCCACCGCATGACCATTGAAAAACAAATAAGACTACTTGCATCAACATCTAAATCCACTCCATAATACTAGACCTGATAGCAAGGTTGCCGGGACTTATGGAGGTCGACAGATCGATGATTCCTCTCGAAGAACTCGACGAAACGACAAAGAACTCGAAGTTGGCACAGAGCCGGTTATATTGTATTAGTTGTGAACAGTCTTACAAATGTCAAGGGCTTATATTTATATCCTGGTCATAACATGAGCCCTACAAGGATACAACTACAAAATATTAAAGGAAAAACACGACCTTTAGATCTAATTCTCCTTTCGGGATCTTTATTTCCTTAGTCGTCGCAAAGTTTGTTGCTCCATTCGGCTCTTGCTTTTCGTTCTTGTCGCTTTCCTCAACAGAAGATCGTCATTCTCAGAATAGCCGACCGTATGACCATTTAGCCGAATCCTTACAGATTAGCCGACCGCACGAACACTTGCCGAACGCTCTGAACACTGCCGCTTGCTGGCCCACCTGTCATTCTCGTAGGCGTACCAAAATCCAGTGTTAACAGATAGGTCATGGCTGCGTTTGGTTGCTAGACCTCAATCAGGCTCTGCTAGTGCATGATCAGTCGTTTGTATTTGCTTAGTCTGACTCCGCTCATGCAAGATTCTCTTCGTAGCCAGGCTCGGGAGGAACACAGAAATCGATCGTATCTGTCAGGCCAGGCTCGCGTGGTGCGAGTAATTAGCCATCTACCAGGCTCCTTTCATGTGAGCCAAGTTGAGTTTATCTAAGTCTGGACAAAGTATCCGATACCCATTACCCGAATTATCCGAACTCGAGATACCCGATCCTAAAATCGGATAGTGATTTTGATTACCCGAAATTAGTTTGGGTAATTCGGGTAATATCTCCTAGTACCTAAATTAACCGGACTACCCAAAGTTTTGTACGTGTCTTTATATTTATCATGTATTTGTTAGTTGATTACCTAAACTTATCACTTTACTAAAATATAATTCTCTCTTCTTGAATAAATTACTATAATATATTATTCTCTGTAAATTTTTGTTGAAATTCTATATATTTTGTGCTGAAATTATATATAAATTGCTACTAAATTTTTATCTAGTTTGTTGATTTTTGTAAATTCGGGTATACCAGGTACCCAAACCTGAATTATCAGGTACCCGAAATTGCGGTAGTGTTTTTTCGGGCCTAATATCGGGTAACAATTTCCATTCCCTGAACTTTGAATTACCCGACCCAAAAAAATCGGGTAATTCGAACGTCCAGGCTGAAGTTGATCCACGAACCAAACAGACCCTATGCTGCTAGGAGGAGCAGTACGGATAGTAGGTATAGGTACACGTGAACTCAAGGAAGTCTCGGTCGGCTGCTAAGTCGATGCCGAAGTGAACTTGCGTCGGATAGCAGGATGAAAAAAAAGCACGCGCAGTCTGCGGCAGGCCGAAAGAGGCCCAACGAACAGAACTGACGCGAAGCCATGCTCGCACACGGACAACTCGACGCAAGCTGGTACGTGTCAAGACGTGCATATCCGTGGAAGTCAACGTGCGCTGAGAGGACGCCAAAACTTCCCCATATAAAGATCTACATATACTAAACCTAGGTTCAGCTTAGAATACTAATAATAAGCTTAGAACATATATACATAACAATAAATTAAATGTTAACTGAATATAAAATTATCAATGTCAAACTCAACATATCTACAAAATACTAAAACTTCTGCAGAGCAAATATACCGAAACTTACTACCTGAATACTTCATACTACCTGAATACCTGACCTAAATACTTGAACCACGTTAGGTTAAATTACATAAACTAAAACTATAATAATAATGTTGAAAAAGACCTTTGACAAAGCAAACTACTGAAGACAAAAAATCAGCAAATCGAAGCCACCCTTGATACTAATATCACTACACATGCCAATTAACACACCCTCCCTCGTTAGCGGTGTAGATGTTCTTGACCGTTAACCTTTCTCCCTCGTTGGAGTAGGGTCCCTCGGTGGCGATTAGGGTTTTTGTCCTCGTGATCACCCTCCCTCCTGAGAGGTCCCAAACCTTTTGAGTCGATCTGATCCTTTGGCCTTATAGCTTCCAGATCCCAAGGTTTCTACTCCGTCCGGAATTGTGTCCCCTGCTAGCCCTACATGTTTCTCGTAGGGAGATCGGGGAGTAGCGGCGACGGCTGAAGTGAGAGGGGAGGATGGATCCTCGTCCTGAGAGGGTGCTGGATCGGCTAGCGAAGATGAAGTTGTCGGAGAACGAGGCGACGAGTGTGAAGATCGGTGGTGTGATGGGCTTAAACCCTAAGCCGGGGATGCCACAGGCCATCGTCAAGGTGTGTGCTGAGAGGGTAATTAAGGTTGATGTGGTGGTGGCGAGTCTGGGTAGGATCTGGTGTCCGGCGAAAGGAGTCGAGTGCAAAGATCTAAGTGGGAACAAATTTCTGATATCCTTTCTACAAGGATCAGGCAAGGTGAAGGCGCTGGAGGATGGACCATGGATGATCGGCCATGATTTGGTGATAGTAGCTGACTTTGATGGGGCGAAGAGGATTGATGAGGTGGAATTCAACACAATCCCTATCTGGGTAAGGATCTCTAACCTGCCCCTGGGGTTTATGGTAAGGGCGGTGGGTGAGCTGATTGGTGGCATGATCGGAGAGGTGGTGGAGGTTGATGCTAAGGAGGACGGATCGGCGTATGGAGAAGTTATGCGTGTTAAAATCAGATTTGATATAAGAAAGTCGGTGATGCGAGGTGTTACAATTGATGTAGGCGAAGGGGTTGAAGGCAACCCGCTATGGTGCCCAGTATGTTATGAATACTTACTGGATTTCTGCTATATATGTGGGGTGATTGGCCATGTTGATCGCCTATGCGAGAAGAAAGTGGAGATGGGGGCGGGGAAGCACTTCAGTAGGGAGCTGCGTTTCATACCAGAGAAAAAGCTCTCATCGGGAAGTTCAGGTGTTAGATCAGGGGGCTTCATGGTACAACCTTTTCGTATATATGGGAGTGGAGGGTGGCAGCGGAGATAGTTGGGGTAGTAGGGGCAACAAAAGCCCTCGCAGGAGCAATTCCAAAGATTGGAGGAAAAAAGCCATTGAAGTGGGGGAGTCGAGAGAAGAACAGGAAGTTCTGAGTCCTTTGAAGATGTCGAGCCCAACCAAACGTGGGGGTGATGCAAAGAAATCCTTGAGTTTTGATGGTGCTGGTCAACAGGTTGCAAAGAAGTCTGGTGTTGGGGGCTTGGGCGTAGGGGAGGATAGCAGGGACGTCCGGGCTGTAGACAAGCTGGATGATAAGGAAAAGGGGCATGTCCACGGGAATAGTGCCATGCACGTTGACAAGGTGAAGGGTTTGGCGAGCAGGGAGGAAAATGTGGAAAACAAAAAGAAGAGTAGGGGGTTTAAAAGGGTGCAGAGGAATGCGAGTCGGGGCGAAGCAAAAGGTCTGAATAACCCGGAGAAAGGGAAGACAAGAGATGGGAGTGACATTGTGGATGAGGTCATGGTTGATTGCAAGAAGATGAAGGGTAGTGAGGGGGAGGAAGACAAGACTTCAAACTCTGTTGATGCGAAGCCGGCGAACCGGCTCTGCGGGCAGTAATGAAGCTTTTGGTTTGGAACTGTCGGGGGTTGGGAAACGCCCCGGCAGTTCGGGGGCTTCTGAACTGTCGAAGGCAGTGGGGCCGGATGTGATGTTCTTGTCGGAGACAAAAGCCGATGAGAAGAAGATGAAAGTGTTGCGAATGAAGTTGGGTTTTGAGAACATGGTGGTGGTGGAATGTGTTGGCAGGAGTGGGGGTTTGGCATTGTTGTGGAGGAAGGAGATCAATCTAGTTCTGAGAAGCAAATCAAAGAATCATATTGATGTGGATGTTGTGGAGTCGGGGGGACTGCTTGGCGGTTCACGGGTTTGTATGGCGAACCTGAGCTGTCGCTGAAGTGGAGAACTTGGCAGTTGTTGGAGGACCTAGCTTCCCAGCAACAGAATAACCAAGCTTGGTTATGCGCGGGAGATTTTAATGAAATTTTGTTTCATCATGAGAAGGAAGGGGGCGTCCAAAGAGCTCAGATCTATTTGGACCGGTTTAAACGGGCTTTGGAAGGGGTGTGAACTTCATGATCTCAGTTTTGAGGGAGATGTTTTTACGTGGAGAAACAAACAGACCAGTGGTGATTCACATATTAGGGAAAGGCTTGATAGAGCAGTTACAAATTTTGAATGGCTGCAGAAATTTCCTTTAGTCCACGTGAAAAATGGGGACCCTTCTCATAGCGACCATCGGCCCGTGCAAATCTACCCGGAAAAGGAGGCTAATGAGAGAAGGCCGAGGGGCTCGGGTTGCTTTAAGTTTGAAGCTAACTGGCTAAAGGAGGAGGGGTTTAGGAAGGTCATGGAAGAGGGATGGGAGTCGGTGAGCAATGCAGATTGTCTTAGCGCAAAGGTGTTGGGCGTTGCTGCTAGTCTGAAAGAGTGGAACAGTAACGTTCTTGGTGATTTGGAGAAGAGACTGAAGGAGGCGAAGAGGGAGCTAGAAAAATGGCGTAGAGCTCCAATCAGTAGTTTTTCGGTTGGTAGAGAAGCTGTGTGGGGTTTCAAAGTGGATAGGTTAGAGGAGCAGATAGATTTGTTTTGGAAGCAAAGGGCCCATGTTAATTGGCTTCAGTTTGGGGATAGAAACACAAGCTACTTTCACAAAGTATGTTCGGATAGAAGAAGGAGAAATAGAACAGGTCGTCTTCAAAAGGAGAATGGGGGTTGGGTGGAGGATGAAGAGGAGAAGAAGAGGTGAAAGTTCCATGTTTGGTTTTGGATAATTAATGACAACCTAGGACTAACCTTTGTGCTAAGTGATTGAATTAGACAAGGTGGTCCGATCCAAGTGATGGAGCTAGATGATGCATCATGGTGGATAGAGATGATCCAAAACAATGATCAAGTGCTCTTGCTTGGAATGGAATTGGAAAAACAAAATACCATGAGCTAAAGGCAAAGGTATGAAATAGGATATTTATTTTGCCGGTCAAGACGCAATAGAGTGCGTGGTCAGATTTTGGATAGATAACCGTACTATAAGAGGGGAATTCTTTAATTGCAATGATTATCTAGTGCCACTAAGTGTGAGTCTCATTTGCATATGCTTTTCGCTTAGTGACGTGGTGAGATTTTATACGCTGAAAAATAAAAATGGAAAACAGGGAGCATATGTGTGCATGTGTTGTTGCTGCTGCTGCATGAGTGCATATGTGTGTGTGGCTGCATGCATAGAAAAATGGAGAGAGAGTTTCCCACGCAGGGTGCTGCCACCTTTTTACATCTTTGCATGCAAGTTTGACTTTTGTGTGAGAGAGAATTGAATCTAGGGTGCAGCTTGGTGTGAACATGGAAGTGGTTTTGTTGCCAAAATGAAAGAAGGAGCAGCACATGGGAGAGGGAGCTGCTGCAGGCCATCCTTTTAATTTTCTCTCTGCTCTCACCTTGCCGACCGTTGCTGCAGCTGCTGCCACTACAGCTTCAAGGAAGCTTCGCGTTCGCACTGGCACTGGTCCGTTTTGGTCTTGTGACCGTTGGGCAGAGCGTGTGGGATAAGTCCAGCACCCTCCCCTTCCTTCTGATGCACAGCTCCTCCCTCTGCTCACTCACGAAAGAACACAACAGAGAAAGGAAAAAGCTCTCAACTCCTCCCCTCTCTCATGCATTTGATTTGAGCCAAAAATCAAGTGAGAGAGCAAGTTCATGAGATCCATTTGAGAGCTCCAAGAGGATCTCCTCCCTCTCCTCTCCTTCTCCAAGAGCGGTGCTTATTCTTGAGAGGATTGAGGGAAACCCTAGGGGATTTCGATTTGGGGAAAACCTAGTGTTCATCCATTTGTGATTCATTTTTGTGGCACTAGGTGGTGATTGCAATTGTAGCATTCTTATTACTCTTGGTGATTGCCGTCACCTAGACGGTTGGAGATCGATAGATTGGTGAGGGGATTTGGTGATTGTGTCCGCCCCCAATCAAGGTGAATTTGTGAAGGGTTGTTGTGGTTCCCCGACAGAGTGCTAAATTCCAACTCTAGTGGATTGCTCGTGTCATTGAGTTACCGCACTTGTGTGTGGGTTCTTGCGGTGCCTTGCGGGGCTTGGCTTGAGGGCCTTCTACCGAGGAACCACCAAGGTGTTGGTCGACACAACGGGGACTAGCTTGCCGGCAAGCAAGTGAACCTCAGGAGAAAAATCATTGGTGCCATCTCTTGTCTTCCGGTGAATTGAATTGATTGATATATATATTATTATTGGAATTAATTATTTGGTGATTGGCTCTCTACTCTCTAACGACGGTATAAAAATCACCTCTCTTCCTTGCATTTATTTGTTCTCATCTTGCTTAGTAGTAATTATATCTAGTTGAGTAGAAGTTGCTTGTGTAGTTATAATTAGAGTATCCTTTTGCTCACTAGTGGTATTTTAGAGACCTAGCAAATTGAGTGACATAGAGACTATATTATATTTATTAGATTTTCAATAGGTGGCTTGCCTAACAAGTAGAGCTAGAGCAAACTGCATTTATCGCCATTTGTGTTACTAATATTTGCTCTAGTGATCTTGAAGATTTCAAATTAGGCTATTCACCCCCTCTAGCCATATTTGGACCTTTCAAGAGGTTTATTGCTAATCATTTTTATCAAATTTTCAGGTCTTGTCGGGATGAGGAGGGGCATACGCAGCAGCTACTTGATGCTGTCCAGCCCCGAATCACGCCCGAAATGAATGCTCAGCTCCTCAAATAATTCACCAAAGAAGAAGTGAAGCATGCTCTTGATGCTATAGGGGATCTCAAAGCCCCGGGACCTGACGGTATGCCGTCGGTTTTTTACAAAAATGTTTGGGATATTGTTGGTAGTAAGATGACCGCTGAAGTACTCCAAGTTCTGAATGGGAGTGATATGCCGGAAGGATGGAATGACACAATAATTCCCTTGATCCCGAAAACGGAGCATCCTGAGCGGGTAACTGACTTACGGTCCATCAGCTTGTGCAATGTGACCTATAAAGTAGTGTCGAAGGTACTGGCGGCCAGGCTGAGATCTATTTTGGATGAGGTGATAAATCCTTTCCAGAGTGCTTTTGTTCCTGGTCGACTAATCTCAGATAATATTCTAGTGGCCTACGAGATCACACACCATCTACTGAATAAAAGAGAAGGTAGCACCGGTTATGCTGCTTTGAAGCTTGATATGAGCAAAGCATATGATCGTGTGGAGTGGAATTTCTTAGAGCAGATGATGAGAAGGTTGGGATTTGAGGAACAGTGGATTAAGCTTATCATGGTCTGTGTCTCAACGGTGACATACAGAATCAAAGTTAATGGTGATCTCACTGGCAACTTTAGACCTGAAAGAGGGTTACGACAGGGGATCCGCTATCTCCTTACCTGTTTCTCATTTGCGCAGAAGGATTCTCGGCTCTTCTTCAGAAAGCCGAGCAAGATGGCAGGATTGCAGGTGTGAAAATCTGTCCATCAGCACCTAGTGTATCGCACTTACTGTTCGCCGATGACTCTCTTATTTTGATTCGAGCGAATGGAGGGGATGCTCAGCAACTACAAGAGATCTTGGAGTTGTATGAAAGGTGCTCGGGCCAGATGATTAACAAAGCAAAGTCAGCTGTTTTGTTCAGCAAGAACACTCAAGAAGAGCACAAGGCTGCAGTGCGGGATACACTTCAGGTTACCAGGGAGACGATGAATGAAAGGTATTTGGGTCTGCCGGTTCATGTTGGTAGATCAATTGGAGGAACTTTCGCATATTTGAAGGATCGAGTGTGGAGACGCATGCAAGGTTGGAAAGAAAAATTCCTATCTTGGGCAGGAAAGGAGATACTAATTAAGGCGGTTGCGCAAGCTATCCCAATTTTTGCCATGGGCTGCTTTGATCTGACAAAGTCGTTATGTGATGAGATAAGTAAAATGGTGTGTCGTTTTTGGTGGAACCACCAAGAAGGAAAGCATAAAATTCATTGGCTTAGCAAGGAGTTGCTGCAAAGGACCAAGAAGGAGGGTGGTTTGGGTTTTCGGGATATACATAATTTTAACCTTGCCATGCTAGCTAAGCAGTGTTGGAGGATCTGGAGCAGACCTGAGTCTTTGTGTGCGCGGATTCTTAAAGCAAAATATTTTCAGAGTTCTTCTATTCTAGAGGCAAAGCCAAAATGGGGAATGTCTTACACATGGCGAAGTCTGTTAAAAGGTTTGGAAGTTTTGAAAATGGGTGTAATTTGGAGAATAGGTGATGGCGAAATCTGAATATCTGGACTGATCCTTGGCTCCCACGGGATTTTTCAAGAAGGCCAATAACTCCCAGAAGGGGCAATATTTTCTCAACGGTGGATGAACTCATAGATCCAGGAACCGGGCAGTGGGATACACGATTGGTACAGGATCTGTTCTGGGCTGAGGACGCCGAGGTAATCTTAGCTCTGCCGGTTAATGAAGGAAGGGAGAATGTGTTGGCGTGGCATTTTGACGACAAGGGTTTGTTCAGCGTTAAAAGCGCCTATAAGGTTAGCTTGGGTGCTTCACTGAGAGGGAGGCATGGGGGCAACGCTCAAGGGGATAGCAGTGGTGGGAATGATCCTTTGTGGGAAATTTGGAAACAGAAAATTCCAAACAAGATCAAACATTTTGTATGGAGAATGGCCCATAACAGTCATCCCTTGAGAAGGAACTTACTGAGGAGAGGTATGAAAATTAATCCTAAGTGTCCAGTGTGTGATCGAGATGAGGAGGATGGGGGGCATCTCTTTTTTAAATGCAAACTTGCTAGAGAAATATGGAAGGGTTTAAATCTGGAACCTGAATGCTGTCGTTTACAAGAGTTGAGATGCCCGCGGGAGGTCATTTTCCACATCCTACAGAAGAAAGAAAATATCAGAGTTTCTATGTGCATCACTCTTTGGTATATCTGGGCTGAAAGGAATTTAATCCGAGAAGAAGGAAAGAGGAGGCCTGTGGAGCTGGTGACCAGGCTGATCAAGTCTTATACAGTAGAAGTATTGGAGCTGCACTCAAAGGGGTCTAGAAGCAATCCAACGAGTTTGGCTAGGTGGTCGAAACCACCAGAGGGGGTCCTAAAACTTAACTGTGATGCCTCTTTCAAACCTGAAGATCGATGTGGTGGTTGGGGTTTTGTGATCAGGGACAGCGAGGGGGACGTTGTGCTGAATGGATGGGGGCGAATCGACCACCTGCTGAATCCATATCAGGCGGAGCTCATCGCCTGTCTGCAAGGAATCCATGCTGCGAGTAACTTGGGGATTGGGAACCTAATACTCGAGACTGATGCGTTGAAGGTTAAACAAGCCTGGGAGGCTTCTGCTCAAGACCTGTCGGCGAATGGAACGTTAGCCGAGGAGCTCAGAGATTTCTCGTCTTTAAATTTTAATAGCTTTGTTTGCGTCCATGTGCAAAGAAGTTGTAACAAGGCAGCTCATGTTTTAGCTGCTCTTGGGGTAGAGTGCGTTGAGGGTTCGAAGCATATATCATGCGAAGTTCCTGATTGCGTCAATGTAATTGTTGACGATTTGTCGACCCAAGTGCAATGAAATTCTATCCAAGTTCAAAAAAAAAAAACACACAACACAACACAAATTAGGAATCTGAGCATTAGATATTTTTGCATTATTCAGGGGACGGAGAGGGAAGCTATGAGATAGTACCGAAATAACTTTAGAGTGTGGTGAATCCAGACAAAAAAAGTGCAATATCAAGTGAGCGAGCGATTGATAGATGACTAAAAATGGAAGAAAATGTTGTCTGCATATGGGTAAAAAACATTCAGAAAAAATAAAAAACAACTGAGGCAAATGACATGCACATAGGATTAAGATAACTGAAAGAGTACCTGTGCTGCGACAACAACAACACGGACCTCTCCTACTGGACATGTTAAAGGAGGAGAACAAGCTCTACCACCAAACAGCTTTGGAGGAGGAGATGAATCAACATCGACCAATACACAAACACATAAAATGAAAGCATCAGATTAGGGTAAGGGAAGAGGTACCCTCACCGCGACAATAGCAACACGAACGAGCTCTCCCACCGGACGGTTTGGGGAAGGTGATGAATCAACAACGAGCACAACACATGGGGTTGCACCCGACTGGACACCGCGAGCGAGCGGTTCCTGCATGAGCGAGCAACATAGGGCCAGAGTAGGGGAGAGACGCTACAGAGTAGGGTCCGTAGCACGGAGGCAAGCTGCAGCTCCACCGCTCCAGCACTTCCAGAAAATGAACAGAGGAAGGAATAGACATGATATTTCAAGAGAGGAAGAGAGTGAGAGAAACGAATTAAGTTCAGAACGAGTCATGACGGCAGAGGGTACTCGATAACGCATAACCGGGCTAAAGTTGAAGCAAGCCCACGGTGACAAACCAGCCCACAACGACAAAGCATGCCACACAAAAGAATCGGCTGATAAAGAAAAAACATACGTACGACCAAGTTTTGAGAAATAAAAATCAGATTTTTTTATAAAGAAAATGGGAACAACCCTTTGTTACCTCTCGGCCCAACTTCAACTTGGCCCACAGTGCTCGGCCTGCCCATACCCATACCAATCCCCAACCCTAAACCCAGCCGCTCACATCCATCGCAACCGTCGGATCCTCGTCCGACGCCCAAATGCCAACCACGCCATATATAAATTCTACGCTCTGCCGGCGCCGCTCCACCAAACCCTAGCCCAAGAGCAGCCGCATCCACACTACCTGCCTCTCTCGTTGCGCGGCGACGGCGGCGGCAGGATGGCGGCATCTACGGCGAGGACGGTGAAGGATGTCAACCCCCACGAGTTCGTCAAGGCCTACTCCGCCCACCTCAAGCGCTCCGGCAAGGTAACGGCGCCCGACTCGCCCCCTTCCCATCTGATTAGACGTTTCAAAGAATGGTCGCGCGCCACGGCAATCAGCAGAGACGA
>CM039122.1:67689033-67717565 GCA_022036555.1 Microstegium vimineum | reverse complement strand
GAAACGGAGTCCGGAGGGGAAAGGAAACGGGAAACCTGCGCTGGCGCGGGCGGAGGACTGGAGCCTGGAGGGAGTACGTCACGTGGGCGTAGCAGGGTGCCCGTGCGACGCGTCCCGAATTAAACGAGAGTACCCGACCCGAGGGAGACGCCCCGCGCGACTCCACCACTGCGCTGCGCCTAAACCCAACTAATAACTTCGCTCGCGTACGCGTACGCGTACGAGTACGACGGAACCGCTTGGCGCTCGCTCGTGTCCTCCCTCCCCTCCCGTGCGCCGAGGGGCCGGGGCGGGCACAGGCCGCGCGGTGGCGGATTTTGCCCTGTCTCGTTATGCCCATGTGACGTTTGTTTCCTTCCCTCCTCCTCTTTGTCGCCCTCGGCGATCGGCGTGCTGCCTGCCTCGGGCGCATCGGCATGGCACTATACTACGGACTACGATTTCGCACGACATGTATAGTTACGCGGCCTATACTATACAGCACTGAGCCCGGGGACGTGTCGACAGATTTGAAGGCGCGGAGCAAGCAAGCAGCAACAACAGCAACGTCGTGGGTTTTACGCCTGACCCTGTGTGAATAAACTCACGGGCTCATCGGCGTTGGGTTTTCTGAAGAGAACGGCTTGGTATATACGGCCTGTGTGGCCTACGCCATGCTCCTCTTTAAGATTGGGACAAGTGGCCCCGTGGCATGTGAGCCTTATGATGGTGAGAGGCTACCGGAAATTCAATTTCGTCTTTGAATTCTCCTTTTCTTTTCTTTTCTATTCTCTTCTCTTCTTCGGGTGTGATAACAGCAGCCAATAATCCCATCCGCAAGGTTTGAAAAAAACGGCCATGGTAGATCGCTTTTATAGCTCCAGCCTTCCAGCTTCTAGACTATGGTACTACGGTATTGAAGGGGGAAAAAAAAGGGTACTGTACGCGCCCGTGTCCGTTCCGTCCAGAGTCCGGACTCCGGAGCATGCCCGTTGCGGAATGCCGGTACTGAACCGAACAAGCGCAGCCGAGGGGAACTAACGGCGCACCAGCAAAGGAGGGCAACAAACCATGCCGGAACGAAGTTGCCAAAGGCCAATAGCACTTGTACATCTCGATAGCTGCTCAACGAAATAAAGACATCGGAACCGGACGAGCTACCACTACCAACCTGCAAGCATGGCGCCACAAGGAAGCAAAGGGGAGTGAACGCAAGGTTGCCTCAGCACTAAACGGATATATACAGACGCTGCAAACGCAGGAATGGAAGGTGCCATGGTCCTGGCCACAGAATCCAAATTTCCTCATCGCTTGAGCTGGAAGCCAGCTGCTCCTCTCCCATAACAATCGAGAGGACAACTACGTCGTGACAAAGACAAAGCCTTAGTACCGGGGCAAACAAAATTTTGGGGAAGCAACGCTTGAATGTTTGCAGTACCATTTGCCGAGAAACAAGATGCAGATATTTTACTTTTACCTGAGGAAGCGCAAGTATCGTTGATAAATAACAGGTAAGATTTGGAACTACCTTGAGTGGGAAGACACCAAGGATGAAGTTCCACTGTAACCACGGACCAATATGATTCCTCTTCAGGTTAATAATTTAATGTAGCAGTTGTAATGAAATCATGTAAAGAAAAAACAATCGGCTCCTTACTAGCTACTATCGTTTTCACGATGACTCTGCCTGTAACAACTCCAGCTTATTGTCATCTGACCCTGACACTCCCTCAAGCCTTGTTATAATGGCGGAGCGTAGAAACCAGCCTGCTTTGACACTGGGAACCCCTCAAAAAGACATTTAGTTCATAATACAAAATACATTGGGGTTTCTCTTCCTCACGGACCGGGTACTATGCTGCGCTAATCAATTCAACAAAAAATGTGGCCCAACCTGATGGCCCAGGGCTTGCATCATGCCTCCCTCCTCCCACTAGGCCTTAAGGTCCTCCGACATTGCAGAAGGTATACAGTGCGTCGTCAGAATGTCCTGGGTAGCAGCCTTCGCAGTTTTCGTCTCGAGGACGACAATCTATCAAATCATAATATGTTATAATATAGTAGTAGTTACTAACTTCCAAGTAATTAAGCAACCAATTAAAAAAGATTCCTGACAGTTACTTTGGAGCAGTTTTTCATCATGTGGTTTCACAGCTGACTTCATTTCAATAATCATATCTTATTATATACTCGTATATAATATGGAAAAAATCATGCAAGAAAAATATTTGCTAGACCTGGGAAACCATGAAACGTCTGCCTACCTAACACCAGCTATTTTCAGGTATTTAAGTCCATGAGAAATGCTTTTATTAGCTGGAAAAGTCAAATAAACAGAGGGTCAAGAAGATACCTGGTCATACTCCAGATCAAACTTCAAAAATTCATCCTTGCAGTTTTCCACCATGGTCGCTAAGTTTTTTAAATTTTTTACAGGCTGACCATTGAAAGCAAGAACCTGTGAACAACACAAAATTAGAAGTTTCAGTCACCACAGTAGCGCAGAACAGACATTGTCATTCGAGACTCCAGCAACAATATACTGCAGGAAATAGCTTAAAAAGACAAGCTAGTGACACCACAGAACTAGAAG
Source organism: Microstegium vimineum (assembly GCA_022036555.1). Classification (NCBI taxonomy): domain Eukaryota; kingdom Viridiplantae; phylum Streptophyta; class Magnoliopsida; order Poales; family Poaceae; genus Microstegium; species Microstegium vimineum. The sequence continues at coordinate 67,714,993 of CM039122.1, read as the reverse complement.
CTTTTATTACCTGCGTATTGACTATTTCTTCATAACCTATATTGATATCTGATACAAGCACCTACACAGGTTCAATGAAACACGTACAATCAAGTTAGAAATTTAAAGAAGACACTAGTTAGTTATGAAAAAAAAAACACCAAGTGAATCATAGTACAGAGTTATTCATTAAAAGTTAATGAAAAGTTAATGTGTGATGAACTTCAAACCTGTGATACCACCACAAGCTGTTCATCAGGTGACTCTGCCATTGAATGTAAATGCTTCACCAACAACTTGACGGGTGCATCATATTCATATTCTTTTCCATACTGATAAATAACAAACATCAATTAGCTTAATAAAGGATGAAAGACAAAGTCCTCATTCAACACTTCCATTTTAATTTTAATATTATATATGTTCAAAGTTATGTTAGTTTCTGAAGAAGTCCATTTTAGTTTCCATTTTAAAAAGGTACAGTGTGATTTCAAAATCTTCTTGGGGCCACTCAAAAGAGGGAGCTAGGAGAGCTTGATCGAAAACTGCTTGTCAAGTAACATCACTAACACTACTTCATGGTTAAAATACGTCTCAAGAGGTTTGCTTTGCAGTTCGTCTCACTATTTTAGCAATTAGCTGGCTGCCTGACCACATGCAACTCCATACTACCTCTAACTAGTACTTCCACCATTCCAAATTGTAAGTTGTTCTGGCTTTTCTATATACATAGCTTTTGCTACACATCTAGATATACATTATTATATGTAAATACATAGTAAAAGCTATGTGTCTAAAAAAAGCTTACAATTTGGAATGGAGACAGTATATGGTAATTATTGAATCCTACACCCTCAAAACAATAGTTTACCACCTCAATGAAGATCCCCAAAGGACCAGTTGAAGAGAATATACAGCTTAACTGAATTTTCTGATTCATTGCAACGAAAATGAAGAAAGAAGCTATCTACAAACCTCGGATCGAAGATATGGAACAGAAACAGCTGCAAAAACAAAGCCAGCAACTATGTAATATGAAGGTGGCCTGCCCTTCACATGAGCCACAACTAGTCGCTTGTGAGTTGCTAGCCTTATTTTAAATTCATGAACTTTTGAATCACGCAGAATTTTAACAAAAGCTTTCTCGCCAGTATATTTCTGAGAAACTAAATAACTGAAGCCAATGCGCTCGCCATGCCTGAAAGGAACTGTTGACCAACAAAAAGATGGTAATAAACAAATTAGCATGAGATGCTTGCCATTTCTAGTTCATTTAGCACAGCTTTCAACAAAACTTCCATACCCAAGCTATAAATGAGTGATATACAAATACAACATCTAGAGCTAGCAACTCTAGTTAACAAGCAGAACCGTACAACAGTACAAGACATAAAAGTAAGACATGCATGACACATTAGTAGCTCCTGTATACAGAAAAATAGTGCACTGCATATCAACAGTTGAGCTGAAAAAATAACAGTATTCATAAACTACAGAGGTATGACTAACCTGTTCCATCATTAGCAATGTCAACACCATCAAAGCTAAGAATAATATCAGATGGTTGTAGGCATCCAGATTCAGGAGCAGTGGGCTCCACCCTCCTAATACGAACACCCTTTTGATCTGGTTTCATTCCATTGCTTTGCGGAGATCAGGATTCTCCATTTTCTGCCATTCAACTCCGAGTATAGGAAAGCCTAATACACAAAAGGAATATGGTAAAACTGTCATTGGATAATAAAGTCTAAGAGATAGGCATGAACATCATAGTACTAAGCATTACATGGAGTCACTAATGACTAAATGATTGTCATCAGAATAAATACTGATACTGTTACTTGCATATAAAGATCACCAAGGACAACCAATAACTCACCCGGAAGAGTGATAGGACACATCGGCTTTATATCAACATATTGCTACTTAACAGTACAGGGAATTGAAATAACTAGGCGGTTCTCTATTTGACTAAAGACTCTTATTTGGTGATATATTTGATGACATTTGCGGTAAGCGCTATAAATTAAAGCAATATCAATCATCACACTGCAGGGCATAATAATCATTATGAGGGAAAACAATCATCATGTGATAAACCATGTAAGGCTGGAAGAACAGATCCATAAACTGGTACAAATATAGACTAAAGATGTCAATATCATCCAACTAATTTCGTTAAACTAGCTAAGTGGTCCAAACAAGAAAAAAAAAACAATGCCCATTTTTCTTGTAACAGTAGTAGACTGTAGACTATAATGCATGATTATGCTAATAAAACTAACAGTTGTCTTCCAATAATTACAGAAAAGAGCATATTACCTGTGTATTCTCCAGATTTTTTGTAGTCCTCAATGAAATGTGTAATAACTGGAGTCGGTATCACATAACCTATATTCTCTGCATCTTCATGTTTAAGAGATTGAAAAGCTATACCAACACATGTGCCCCTATCGTTAAAAGCTGGGCCACCTGAATTTCCCGAATTAATCGCTGCGTCTATCTATCAATAAGACAAGGCCCGTATTAGACATGTCAGTAAGCAGATAAGTTATGATTTCTCAAATATTTACTTCAGTTGCAACATCATATAATTGTTTATTTGAAGTGATTATAATTTCAGGAAAAAGAAGGTACCTGCAATCCTAGAAGTTCGGTAGAACCATGAACGTATGAAAGTATTTCTATCCTAGAGACAACTCCGCTTGTCACAGATATGGTATCTCCTCCAATTGGATAACCAACAACAGTGACTGCATCCTGAAGAGCCGGTAATGTTCCGAACTCAACAGGTGTAACTCCTTCCCAGAATTCATCGTCATTGACAGTTAAGAGCGCTGAGACAGATAAACAAATGAACAACATCAAATTAGATTGTATAAACAACAGGGGGGGGGGGGGGGGGGGGGGGGGGGACTCAAACTGTATGATAAACACCATGCCATAACACTAGCTGTCTCCAAGAAAGCAATATAAACAATGTTATGCATTAAATTGGACAAAACCCAACAACAAAACAATAATAAGAAAACTATCAAGATAGATAAATAAAGTAAATTATCGAGATAAATAAATGAAAAATGGAGACAGTAGCAGGACGGGGAGCGCGGTCGCACCAATGTCGCACTCTGTGCCGATGGCCAGGACGGTGGCAAGGTACTTGGTGTCGGAGCCGCGCTTCTTAAGCTTAACCTGAGTATAGTGCTCCACGGAGTGGGCATTGGTGAGGACACGGCGGCCGCTGATGATAAACCCGCTGCTGCTAGAGCTGTACTGCCGCTTCCGCTGCCACGGCAGCGAGAAGTTGGGCTCCGTGTGCACGCAGAACACCTTGACCACGGCGTCCATGCACGGCACCACCCTCACCACCTCATCCCAGCTCGCGGGGCCTGCCTCCGCCACTGCCACTGCCACTGCATCGCTTCCATTCGCCACCGGCTTCGGCTCCCCGCGGCGTGGCGGAGACGGCGGACGCGTGGCGTCCGCGTCGGCGGGAGCCTCATTACGGCGTGGCTTGCGGCCACGTCGCCCAGCCGGAGCGGGGGCGGCCGCCGGGGAGGGGGAGGAGCGGTCGGGGGACGGCGGGGACGCCTTGGGTTTGCGCCCCCGCTTGCGCTTGCGCTTGTTGGAGGCGGAGGAGGGATCGTCCATGGAGGCGGGCTAGGGTTTCGGGGCGCGGAGGGCGGAGGACTGGAGGAGGGGCAGAAATGCCGAACCGGGGAAGACGAGGAGAGGGCCGGCCCGGTTGGAGTAATATGGACCGGTTCGAGGCGGGGCCGTGCAGGCCTGATGACCATCCGACCGCAGCATCCAACGATCAAAGCAAATCCATGACAATTCTATCAATCAGCCACCTATCAGTCTATCACGCTGGCCTTGTTCATTCACACGCAGGTGGACAAAAACTGGCGACGGAAATGCAGGGTCGGTACTCTAACTTGGCAATGAGCCAATGTCATTTAGTCTCTTAACTTTTAAATTGTCAATTTTAGGTCTATAAATTTAGCTTTGGGTGTCATTCAAATCTAAACGGATCTAAATTAACTCAGATTAAGATAAACTTTACATCAAAATTGTTGCTCACGACAAGATCTACAACTTTGTAGTTAAAAAAAATCTTAAATTGATATTGTTTAGGGTCCCAAAATACTATTATAAGTGCACAAATTTTGAAATTTTAAAATTTAAATAATCAAAAAAAATCTCCAATGTTGACATGGTCTATATAAAAGTTATAGTTATCAATACAATCTAAAATTTTGTAGTTGATTTTTTTTATTTGAATGTCCTTGATATGTGTTCTAAGAGCAACCAAAATATATATGGTTAAATCAGTCCATATGACTGGGTCCCACAATAATAGTCTATAGTTAAGTTATAAGCCACAATGCATCTAGACTAGTTGTAATGGTTGGGTCCCACAAATGCTTGTATATGCTAACAACTCCTTATCTCTAATGTGCTATGACTACATTTTATTATTTCTTTCTTATGCACTACTACCAGAATATTTCAATCACCTGATACTGAATATTAAATTCTCTATGAACTACTTTCAAGCAACATTGTGGTTGTTCTAAGTTTATAAATTCTGAAATAAGAAACTTAGAACATATATTTTAGATACAAAACGAGTTCAAAAAAAAACTTTTCAACTACGAAGTTGTAGATTGTATTGATAAATATAACTTTCATATAGACCACATCAACATTCGACATCTTTTGGTAATTTTAGATTTTAGATTTTAATTTTTAAAATCTATAAACTTACAACAGTATTTTGGATCCTTAACCAGATTTAATTAAAAAAAATAACTACAAAGTTGTAGGTCATGTCGAGGGCTATAATTTTGATGTAAAGTTTATTTTCATCCAAGTTCATTTAGACCCGTTTAGACATGAATAACATCTGAAGCCTAGTTTATAGACTCATACTTGACAGCTTGAAAGTTCAGAGACCTAAGTGGCAATCTTGCCAAGTTGAAGGATTAGCCATGCATTTTCCTCAAAACTAACAACAAAGTTGGATAGAAAACGGTTCCTAGAAAACTAGCGGGAGATTGTGGACGGCTTAGAAAAAAAAAGTACTTAGGGCGATCCAAGTCTTACGGATGAGCATTGCTTTGCTATCTCATGAATGGATGGTTGGATTTGATTGATCTTGTCGTCGTCATATTGTTATGAGCTTTGTTGAAGGCTCTGCTACCCAAGAAAGTTGTAGCTTAGATATGCAATTAAAATCCAACCAAAAGGTCCTGAGATATAAATAAATAGGTGTGAAACTCATGAGATGAAAGTAAATAGGTGTGTGACTCAATCTCATGGCTTTTCTTTTGTCAACATGTGCCAATGATGCAATTTTATCATGTGGATGATCCATTTGTTTATTCAGTTTGGATAAATATACAGTTATACACACAAATTATCCAGAAACCGCGGTGTTACTATACACCAACCCATAGCCACTAAAAATATAGTGCCATTAACTATCCATAAGCAATAAATAACTCGACTATGAGAGAGAGCCTACGAGTTATCCCTTCTTGACACATCAAATATTCTCTTTCATTTTGGACCATCAATCCCTTCTTTCTTGCGTTTTGCACAATTAATCGTTCCTTTCCTTTGCATAATCAATGGAAGTTTCACTGGAGTTTTATTCACGTTAAATGTATTGCTACATATATATTATTCTAACTCTCTATGAATCATGAAATTAAATGTCTATACAACTATAGAATAAAACTCTCCATTAAAATGTATCTTTCATTCGAATTTTGTTTTATTTCATACGACATCTCATTCTTGGAAACACCGCCACAGAACTCTCAAATTCAGACTGCCCTCAGCCATCAGCCCCCGCTGCTGCCGGATGAGTCTCAGACTACTCGAGTCGTGAGAGTACAAACTACAGCGACCACAAATCCTGTTTTTTTTATTGATAATTTCAAATCCTGTTCTTAAACCCCTGCTCACAGTCACACTGCACAATTTTATCCCCTCTTCACGCTTACGCCCGGCACCCGCAGCCAACCCCACCGTATCCTCGGCTCCCTGCACCTAGGGTTTAACCAGCAGCAAACGCCGCGCCTCCCTCTCGAAGCATGTCACCGCCGCCATCGCTCAAGCACCTGGCCCGGCAACCGCCGCCGCGGCCTCTCCGCGCGCGGTCGCCACCCCGAGAGCCACAGGGATTCGCGGCGCCTGTGCACTCCCGATTCGTCGCCTTCGGTGCTCAGCCTCCGCCGTCGTGGCCGGAGCTTCCACCGAGGTGACGACGCACGCCTCCTCCACGTGGAACTTCTCGGAATCCTGCTAGTGAGGTATTGGTTGCTCGTGCCTTACGGGTTGTGCCGTGTTGTTCAGATGGCTGATGCTCCGCTGGACTGGGCGGAGAGGTCGCTGGAGGAGTTGCGTAGCTTGCCGGACCACGACACGTTCTGCCTCATGGCGCTCTCGCCGCTGGATGGGCGGTACGATCGCTTCGTCAAGGACCTGATGCCCTTCTTCAGCGAGTTCGGTCTAATCAGATACCGCGTTCTCATCGAGGTATCTGACTGTTTGAGCTCCTTGGAAACACTATATCTGCCTACAAATGTTATTGGAGATTGGACACTTGAGAGCCTGTTTCTAATTCTGGTGTTACTGTCAATGTTGCTTAGCTGACGCACCTTTCTTGTTCTTCAGATCAAGTGGCTACTGAAACTTTCTCAAATTCCTGAGATCACTGAGGTACCTCAGTTCAGCAAGGAAGCCGAGGCCTTCTTGAATGCTATTATCCAGAATTTTTGCATTGATGATGCAAAAGAAGTAAAGAAAATTGAGAAAGTAACCAACCATGATGTGAAAGCCGTCGAGTACTTTCTGAAGCAAAGGTGCAGCTCAAATCCAGAGATTGCGAAGGTTGCAACTAGGATCTTAATGTGTACAGGAGTAATTATTTCTGGTTAGACTTATGCTGAGTGGCATCTTGAACCTGTTTCCAGGTGTCGGAGTTCTTCCATTTTGGTTGTACCTCTGAAGATATCAACAATTTGTCACATGCATTAGCTCTGAAAGAGGGGGTAAACAGAGTTATGTTCCCTGCCATGATCGACATATGCAGATCATTGTGTTCCTTGGCAACACAATACTCAGGCTACCCTATGTTGGCTCGAACTCATGGGCAGGTATGACTTATGATGCCACCTTCACCACAATATTTTATTACACTGTTATACAGCAAGAACAAGAAGATTTTTGTACCCTTTGTTTGAAGCATAGCTTCTCCATAGACAGCTCTCAAAGGCCTTCTATGTGAGATATACAATATAAAATAATTACTTATCTGGGCTTAATGTTTTGTAAGTTTGCCTGGTTAATGCAGCAAGGTGATTTTGAGTGATATTAAATCTGAAAAGAATGGAATTGAATGATTGATCAACTCATTCAGCTATTTCCAAGGCAACATGGGTCGAGGAAATAACAAACCTGCATTATTTATCAACCTAGGAAATTTAAAAAGATTATTATACTGTTCTGGCGGATAATCTTCAACCTTTCCGTTTGTACAGGAAAATTGGGGAAAATATCTCTATAAGTAAAAAATTGTTCTTCAGCAGTGTTGCATTGTGGAGTACAGCTCAGTAACTCTTTCGATGCTATAGTGAACACAGTTGTCTTGTTCAATTGCTTGTATGTTAGTGGAATGCACTTGCTTTGCCAAGAAAAACTTGATTTGGAACCCTCTCTTAAACTGTTTTCAATTCCTTCTTGTAGCCAGCATCACCAACAACTGTGGGAAAGGAGATGGCAAACTTTGCAGCCAGATTATCTAATATAGGAAAGAGTTTCTCGGAGGTGAAGATACTAGGGAAATTTGCTGGTGCTGTTGGCAATTACAATGCTGATGTGGTTGCATATCCTGAAGTTGATTGGCCTAAGGTGGCAGAAGAGTTTGTTAGATCCTTGGGTTTGCAGTTTAATCCCTATGTTACTCAGGTGATCTATATTCTTTGTTTTGACATTTTGTTTCTTCTCTGGTCTTCTATGTTCTTGCACAATTAGGGAGGCTTCTGAAATTCTAGGGTGATCATAACCATCAATGTTGTTGGTTCTGATGCAGTTTTATCCCTTTTACAGATTGAGCCTCATGACTACATATCAAAGCTCTTCAATCTATTTACCCAGTTCAACAATGTGTTGACTGATTTTGATAGAGACATGTGGTCCTATATATCATTAGGCTACTTCAAGCAGGTAAACTAAAGGGTTGACACCACGGTTTGGGAGCATTAAACTTGTACTGCAAGGAAACAAATTGATGGTATTGATTTTTATCTCCCATATTAACTTGCAACATCTTCCAAAATTCTTTTTTCAGATACCAAAGGCTGGTGAAGTTGGTTCTTCCACTATGCCTCATAAAATCAACCCCATTGATTTTGAAAATAGTGATGGCAATTTATGTCAGGCGAATTCTATATTATCTGGTATAAGCATGAAACTGCCAATATCCCGGTTGCAGGTATTGTCGCTAATTCAGTTTTATGCCTCAATCTGGTGTCAGGATGAAAATCTGGTGCCTGTATTCATGATACCTTAACTTACCATCTCATTAGTCTATGAGTATACTGATGAACCACCATGTTGTATCATCGACAGCGTGACCTGACAGACTCAACTGTTTTGAGAAACTTGGGTATGGGATTAGGTCATTCTCTATTGGCATACAAAGCTACCATGAATGGAATCAGCAAGGTTCAGGTAGGTGGCCCAGAGCTTGTCCTTTGTCTTGTTACAGATGATATAGTTGTACCTTCAGTATAGTTGATGCATGTTTAGTTTTTAGCTTATGATTATTAAGTACTTGCAGAATGCTTGATGATCAAGCTGATAGACCTACCTCACCACTTGCTCTTTTCATAAAATTTTCCCTGACAGGGGAAAAATACACTATAAATTAGTGGTGACTGCTAGGCGTAGGCGTTTATACCCAACTAAAAGTTCACACCACACAAACCAGCCGAGGATAACTTAGTAGGATAAGGATGTTCCTTTGTGCAGTGTCCAACTGCGCATTGCATGGGAATATCAGACGTTTACTCATCTTTACTATTGACCTGAGACATGCATTTGAGGTAATTATGATCAGGCTAGAACTTATATGCTGAGTTGGTGCCTATACAGGTGAATGAATCACGTTTAGCTGAAGACTTGGAGCAAACTTGGGAGGTCCTTGCTGAGCCAATACAGACAGTAAGTCATTTGTTTTCTTCTGTCCATTTCCCTTGAATTCTGTTCTGGTTGCTGTCAGAAAGTGCTTATTGTGTGCGCATCAGGCATGTATCACGTTACTGTTATTACTCTTTGTAGGTGATGCGAAGATATGGAATCCCCGAACCTTATGAGAAGCTGAAGGAACTGACGAGAGGCCAAGCTGTCACAAAGGACAGCATGCAACAATTCATTGATGGTCTAGACATACCAAAGGAGGTTCGATCAAAGCTTTCGCAGCTAACCCCGCATTCCTATACTGGGCTAGCGGAGGAATCTGGCCAGAGACATTGAGAAGTGGGTTGATCTTGAATCTGGATTTCAAATCAAGTGAGTTTCCATTTAAAAATAGATACCTCTCCACATTTTTTTTTCTTTTTGACAACGGTGGAGAAAAAAAATAACAGACGGGAAGCCTAGAAAACAGAAGCTCAGTGCTGCGTGGCCTTGAATTGTTGACCAAGATAATTTACATGGTTCTCATTTATGATATTTTTGGCACATGTAAAATGTGCCTCGACGAATTATGCTACCTGTATCTTGACGGAAAATTATCGGGCTAAAAAACTTGCTTGCTCGATTTCTTGTAAGTACGGAGTTATTTTGTAACGCCTAGTGCGGCAAGCTAAAAATGCTGGCCCTGCGACAAGGGGTTCACCAGTGCAATGGCAAAAATATTGGCTTGGGGGCTCCCACCCAGGGTTCAAATTCTGGGTGCGACACTTTATTCTGGATTTATTCCAGGATTTTCCGGCGCTACGCATTAAGTGGTAGGTGACGTTCCCGTCGACAGCGAGGAGGCGCCTGACTTCGTGAACTTCAAGATTTGCCGGCTCAGTCTTTCAAGATTTGCCGGCTCAGTCCTTCAAAGGTGCTCATAGGGGTAGGTTTGCATGCGTGTGTTCGTAGGGGCGAGTGTGCGTACGTGTTGATTGTCTGCGTTGTATTGTGTACTAAAAAACAATTAGGCCCTGCAAAGATACATTTTCGATTTCCGGGACAAAAGCAAGACCTCTGTTGTCGTTAGATACTCACATTGGTTCCACATGCATTGATTCGTATGAAAAGCAAATGCCACCCGTTCGGAATTGACACCCGTGGTTGTTTGTGCTCCTGACCTGAAACGGTGTTTCATCCTTATCCGGGCCCGTCCAGCACCCAGTCAAGTCATCCATTACCAGCCTCCGGGCTGTACGGCACGGAAAACGGCTCTGGACTCGACTTTGGGAGCCCAGTACTCTGGTAGCGGTAGGGGAGATCCGGCGTTGGCAGACCCATGAGACGAGAGCTACCAGAGTACTCTCGTGCATCTTCTATTCATCTTGGACCCATGGTTTGTGTCTTACTGTTGTAATGTTGTGCTGTTTCATGTGTGTATCTTTGCCAATATTTTAAAAGGCGGTGCCTAGCTCTATCTTGGCGCTAGGTGGAGCAGTACCACCTCACTTAGCATGCACCTAGGTGTTTTGTCTAGGCTTTTTTGTGCGTAGAGATGTTTTGGGCTTGATGTATGCTTATTCAAGAGATGGAGGAAGATGAACTGTAGTATATCACTCATGGATGTATGATAATATCAGTTTTTTTAGCAGGATTATTCTAACGACCCACATAAGTACAACCGCCTAGTAAATGAAGTTTACTAGGAGTAAACAATTACCAATGTTTCGTTTTCAACTTGGTTGCCAATTAGGAGTAAAGATGAAACTAAACGTAGTAAATGGAGTTTCTGATAAGAAGCTATTTGAGAGAACAGTACTTATATTGCATATAGAGATTGAAGATATAAAATGATAGTGGAATCATTTTGAAAAAGCACTTGCATATTATAAATATAACATAAATGAAATGCCAAAGTTGCATTTGAATAACGAGTGGATGCCTGGAACAACACTCTTCCCTTACCAAATAACCAAAAGATCATATAATAGTAGTATACCTGAAGAAACAGTGCATAATGATTACACCTGCTTCACATCTTTTTGAAATCTTTATTTCTTAGGTGCTAGTGACTCCCAGGGTATGCATCATAGTTATACTCATCACCATTAACTCCGTTAGCACAGGAAAGGAGCAGGGACCAGAAGATTTCTTGAGCTATTGGTTCATTTACGGGAATGTGACTGCATGCTTGTGCTTTAAAAATTGTTTATACTTGCATTTTTGGGCGATTTGTGTAGCGTGGCATATTTAACTACTTTACAAGAGAACACGTGGCATAACGAATCTTTTGATTGACTAGCTTTAACTAAAGTAGGTTTTGCCTACATTTTGTTTCAGACGTTCAGTATGGCCATCCAGTGCTTGTTTTACTTCACTAAAGTATGTACTCTCACTAGACCCTTTTCTATAGTAGTTGGCAAGCAAGGTTGATGTTGGACAGTGACATTTGCGTCTATTTAACCAAATATTGCTCCAGTTTGTGAAGGAGCTGTTCAACACATAGCTTCTAAGAGATTAGAGTTTGGGGGAGTTGACTTGACAAACCTGTTTGCACAAGAACTGAAAAAATCCAATCCATCAGTAAACCTTGATGTTTCTGATGTTGAGGCTGAAACAGAAGTATGCGTGTTGCACAGAAGATGATCAATGCTGAACCGCACCACTTGAACAACCAGCAAGTCATATTTTATTCAGGCAGATGTTTGGAGATAAAGGAGAACAGGCAGGATGGCACACTGCACCATTGTATTGAGGGTGATGAACTCTGCACTAGTCTCCACTGAACCTAATCTCATCTTGGCAATCTGCCTTTGAACATGCACTGTCCTGCGTGCAGAGTTCAGGGCTTCCTTCTGTCTTCTACGAGTACCATCATTTTCAGTCCTGATGTTTTTTCAGGGCAGGCATGCTCCAATACATCAATGGGATATGATTGTATCTGGTATCCGCAATTCAGAGAGCTAGAAGTCGTGCAAACACAGTAGCAGTGATTAGCTGTCCATCTGTGGCCAGAAGTGTCTGTCCGAGCCCATCGATTCTTTGATTCCTGAATAATGTTTTGTAAATTGCAATCGGTGGATGTCAATAAAGCCTGCACGCGTGTAATGTGATGTCGACCATGATTTGAAATTCAAAAGCGATACTGGAAGTGCTAGCTCTGAGTTAACCATTGACTAAGTCTTTCTCATCCTTCTGTGCTTTCTTCAGGTTCAGCAGATTAGTTGCAGAGGACTGACCGATCAATGAGTCACATCACGTTTGCATCGGATGCCAATTGCAGCTCAGCTCCATCATTTCAGCCGGATGCTACTAAACAAGGCCACACTTGGGTCGTGGTAGCAGCCTAGCAGGGAGGGCATCATGTCATTACAGAAAAAAAAAGCACCAATTTTATGCTCCCAAATGAAGTGTCATCCGGATCCCCAAGCCATGCACCCTCCTCTCTGAACCTCTCGAATTGCCTCCGGCTGTCTGTCTGTCTGTCTGTCAAACATCATGTTCTTATCCTTATCCACGAGCATAGCGATAGCGAGCTCGACCAGCTCGGATCCACAGGGGGGGAAAAAGATGCCGACTGACTTGCGCAACCAAAACCTTGTGGTGGATCCCACGTATCCAAAACGAGACAGCTGCAGCTGCCAATCCGGCCTTTGCCATCTATAAAGCCGCTTGCTGCTGTGCTGCTCTGATAAACGGCAAGCATACGGAGCCAATCCAGTTGGTAAAACTGAAGAAAGCTTGGCTATACTCCTACTGCATCTGCATGTCTACATCTCGTCATCACCACCCACAACCACAACTTGCCGGACACCGTTCGCGGTGTCCTGTCGTGCACAAGACCAGCATCTGCACCTTGCACTGTCGCCCTGCAGCAAAACATCTCCTCGCGACGACTGCAGAGACCTATCTTATTTTTCTTTGGGAGAGGAAATCTATCCACATGGACATACTATATGTATGTCCAGCAGCAGCTAGCCTTTGGTGTCATGCTCCGTATTTCCCAGTAGTCCATTGTAGCATGTACTTGCTGTATATATGTGCTCTGTCGTTGGCACCTTATATTCAGTGCCGGATGAACAGCTGGGCCCGCCATTCACGTGCACACAACGGAGGAACGTTCCTTATCGCGCGCGTTGTTCATGTACTACGCGCGTTGTTCATGAGATATCTGTTTGGATAGCTAGGATAGGAACCAGAACTATATATGGAGAAAGACGATCGGCAGCCGATGATGGAGGCATCTCGAGCGATCCGGCGGCCGGCCGGGGTCCCTCCCTCTGGTATGCGTGTCTACTGTCTACTCCCGGGCTCCTCCGCGATCCAGCCGGCCGGGGCTCCGGCCATGCATCCGAGAACTACGGCCGCCAATAAAGACATCGCCGTCGTTGAGCCACGGGAAATGATGAGTGTTGACTGCACCTGCACGGAGCTAGGTCTGAGCACTGAGCAGTGCAAGTTGAGCACGTACGCGCGCGAGCGGTCGATCGGATCTGTTGGCCTCTCGCCGCGAGCGATCCTGGCCGTCCGTACCCATGGACCATGGTAGAGGGCGCGTGTGCGATCGGGAGACGGCGATCGCGGCGCTGCACGCGAATGCGATGTTGTAGGATCAGGTACGTTCACGTCTGCAAATCGCAGGCTGCAACTGCAATGATGATATGAGTGGGACTGTGGGAGCCATGGCCACGTGATGACCTTGGAATTTTCTTCCCGATCCATGCATGGCGAGACGTTGATTTATCTATCTATCTATCGCGGGCTATGCATGCAACTGCTGCCGCCACCCTCCTCCCTTTGCGACCTGCCTGCCGTTCGGGACGATCTGTCGAGTGACTTGTCATTTTGACCATACAAAAAGAGGAGTATTTACAGGCTAGCATTTCAGAGAGGAATATATATATATATATATATATATATATATATATATATATATATATATATATGCTAATTAATTCCTTGCTAGCATCGTTATGCTAATATAATGTAATACTCGCGGTCTTGATTTCATGTTGTGCTTGCGCGTCTTCTCTCTCTCTCTTTCACTACTGCATTACTAGTAGGAACAGTAATCCGGCCATGTTCGGCGTTTTATTTTGTTGTGCTGGTTGTTCTCGTCTGCTTCTGTTGCAAAACGGAAATGGTAGGGGTCGAAGAAGCTAGTACGACACGTAGAGGCATAGAGCAGTACGCGCATCTGAATTCTGAACAGTCAGTCACGATCCTTGATCAGAATATTAATGGAGCAGGGGGGGTTCTCGGTCGTCGTACGCAGCACCGAGACAGCCTTGAATCTGGAGCTAAATTTGTCACAGTTCTGCCGTTCTGGTCCGACCACAGCACAGCGCATTTGGATGATTGGTTACAGTCCCACTGGCAAACCCAGATGTACCAAGACCATTCTCATTCAAGAAATTGCATTGGCACCCGCCAGCCATCAAGAAAGAAAATGCCTTCTAATTAAATGAATACTGTTCACTAATTGCGATCTGACCAATAGATTACACTCTCTGCAGCACTCCTCTTTCTCATTTCCCTCAAAATATATCACAGAAGACATTCGTCCGTTCTGTTAATAAGATCATGAGCCTAAATTTCCGGGAAAAAAATATTTAAGCTTTTCAAAACTACATCGATCATGCGCCTAACATGCACATCCAAATTTCTCATCCTCAGTGATGCTCAGCTGTACGGTGTTTTGAATCGATATCACTCTCTGTAGTCTGTGCTCTGTACCACTCTATCAGACTCTCTGCGTCTCTGTCAATGCAAGCAGACTTCAGACGACACACGGATCGGGATGTAGTACGTATTTCTTTGAAGGGACCACAATACGTAGTAGGATGGTTTTGTTGCAAAAATTTTGCACTACTGACTGAGAAACTGCACCGGATCGATCCTCGCCCATATTTCCCTGCCTGAATCTTGCGGATGTTCAGTCGTTGCTTGCATTGCATACACATTTCATGAGACCTCGATCGTCATCAGCACTGTCGCGTTTGGTTTTGCATTGGGAGGGGATGGCGACACTGATCGATCGAGAAGACTCAGAAGTGCTGCATACACAGGATGCAGGAGGATATAAATTGCCAGCAGTGCCTTGTGATCTTGGCAAGTGTGAAGTGTCCATTGCCATCTCTCAAGAGTCAAGCCCATGCCTTTCCCACACCTTTTTACTCTCACAGCATCTACAGTTCTGCATTCCCATGCATATTCATATGGATGGAGAGCAGTCAAGGGATAAGGTGAGTAGCAGCAAAAAGAAAATAATAAAAGTTTCATGTATCTTCCATATATGCTATGCATGAGCAACACCAAATATGCATGCATGACTCTTTCAGCACTAGTCCCTCTCAAAGGCGTAGACAGGTAGTAGATGGCTACTGAAAGCCATATAGAAGGATTGCATGCATGGACCCTTTTTACTCGATCGAAGCCATAGTGTCGATCCGGAAAAATTGGAATCACTCTGAAAGTGATAGACCTTTCGTATCTTTTGGAAATCATGAAGATATTGGGGGGACAACGACATATATCAACAAGTAACTTCCTACAAGACCGTACTACGGAACTTTTTCAACTGTTTGATTTGAGGAATATAATGGAACTTTAATTTGGCGTCAAAAGAAGCTACGGAGCTTATTTTGAGTTGATCTCAGATATTTGGATTTTATCAACATATAAGTTTGCCTGCGCCCAAGATATATATGATCTTTTTCTTATCCTGGTATAATTAGTTTTCTGTTAGAAGAATACTTTTTTTTTAATTTGTTTACCGTGAGCTGCCACGGTTATTAGAAAGGAGAAGTAGGAGCAGTAAAGTTCTGTCACCAACTAAATCCCAAGGCAGCAAGCATGCATATGAGCAACAAGTAGGGCAGGATGAATTATTAAGGTGGACTGCTGCCCATCCTTGTCGATCACGACCAATGCTCGGTCATGCTTTTTTGGTTCACTGACCTCGCTGATCATTAGCTCTTGCAGGATGCATGCGCCCCATTTGCCATCAATTCCAGATCGAGATGAGCTCGAGTCTCTGCAGTAGCTCGTCATGCATGCAATGATGCAAGCCTAGGACTCAGTAGCCTCCTGCTGTGATTGACCCATGTCTTGGATGCCTAAATTTTTACAATTTGATCCTTTTTTTAAAATATTTTTACGTCTAGACCCCTGAAGAAACTATTCCCTGAAATGGACCCAGGGGGTCGGCGCCGTGGCCCATGGCGCCGAGGTAACACAACTCGACGCCATGTCCTACGGCGCCGAGCTTTGCGACCAGAACCAACGTGGCAGGAAGGTCGGCACCGCGGAGCATGGCGCCGAGCTATGTAATACAGAAACACATGTGCAGTTCAGTTGGTCGAGGCTTGAGGTGTTGAGCCTTTGGTCGTGGGTTCAAACCCAGATCTATACATTTTGCTATGTTTTTAAGCAATATTTTTTATAGAATACATTTTGTTTATAATTATGAATTAATTTTAATTATAAGTAAGTATAATATTTTTATACGGTGTATTTATTTAATTATAATTATGGAGTAACTATTTATTTATTTATTAGTTTATATATATCGACTAAAATTTATTGATGGATAAAAAGTTATTTCAAAATCAAAGCATTAGAACAACCAAACTCATTGTTTCAAATATCAAATAAAAAATAAATTATAAAACGGAATGTTTCAAAAGCTTATAAAAATAAATTAAATAATTCGTATTTTGAAATTAAATAAAAACAAATTATAAAAAAGCAGTAAAAATTGTGTTGATTCATTACTTTGAACCCACGACCAAAGGTTAAAACGCCACATACCTTGACCAACTGAACTACACATGTGGTTTTGAAGAAAACTAGAAACAAATATTACTTGTTCTATTTACAAAGACTAGATATATAAATAAATAAATATATAAATAAATAAATAAATAAATAAATAAATAAAATTAAATAAATACATTATATAAAAATATTATACTTACTTATAATTAAAATTAATTTATAATTATAAACAAAATGTATTCTATAAAAAATATTGCTTAAAAACATAGCAAAATGTATAGAGTTAAATAGTTACTCCATAATTATAATTAAATAAATACATCATATAAAAATATTATACTTACTTATAATTAAAATTAATTCATAATTATAAACAAAATGTATTCTATACAAAATATTGCTTAAAAACATAGCAAAATGTATAGATCTGGGTTCGAACCCACGACCAAAGGCTCAACACCTCAAACCTGGACCAACTGAACTGCATATGTGTTTCTATATTACATAGCTCGGCGCCGTGCTCCGCGGCGCCGACCTTCCTGCCACGTCGGCTGCCACGTTGGTTCTGGTCGCAAAGCTCGTCAAATTGTAAAAATTTAGGTCTTGGATGCAAGGTGCGTGTGTCGGTCAAAAGGATGGCGCTCCATTTTTCTAAGAGCAAGTTTAATAGATACAACTTACTGTTGACTGCAAGAGTTTTTCCAGCCTTTTTACAGTCCACTCATATAGTAGTTGTTTCTTCATAATTAATACATGACACACATGTGTCTCTCACAACTTTTCTTGGTTCTTGTGTCCAAGCTGGCTGTAAGCTTACAGTCCACCTCTCTTCTCTCCCCTCCCCTCTCTCCTCCACCTCAACATTCAGCACTCTTGCAGCCCACCATAATACTTGATCTAAGGATTTTATTCACAGTAGCTTGGTGTCCACTATTTTCTGATGATGTTGTCATGACGGTTTGAAATCCCGTAATAATGGGGAAAAAACTACCTTTAGGCCTGGTTTATTTGACTGCATATGAATTCACCTAATAATCTATGTGGATTTGGAGGTATTAGAGAAAACAATTAACTGATTGTCGTCCACCCTAATACGTACTCTCTTAACCTATATGGGTATATATGGGTATATGGGTTAGATGGACACACGACCGAATAACGTGCATTTCCATGTAGCTGTACATGGACAGCTTTCACTCCCCCTACGTACATGACTTGCACTCCAATGCATACAGATTCTGCAGATCTGATTTGGTCCAAACAACAACAAAATTATTAGGAGAGAGTGGCGGTCCAGTTTGTCAGAACAACAGGGAGCAGCAGCCGCCAGCAGGCAATTTCCCCATCCCCTGCTCAACAGCTCAAGGCGGCAGCGGCGCCCCTTGGTCCTGGCCCTTGCATCTTTATTGGCTTTCAGGGCCACACAGACATATTGGCGCCGCAGAGACACTACTAGTACCACTGTACCAGAGATCAAGAATGTGGGAATAATGGAATCTGTGCAAAAAAAAATCTGAGATGTGTCTCAGTCTCCATCACTCTCTTCAGATAGAAAGTGAGAGAGGTGGTGTAGGGCCTGAGGCCTGAGCTCCTCGTGTCGTTCTTCGGTGGTATGATATGCTGTGTTGCTGTTCCAGCAGAGCCTTTTCTTTCCATCCAAGCGTAGCGATGTGCTGAATGGATCATGGATCCTGGATCCCTATCCATCATTTGACCTCGGAAACAAGATGACTCCAGAGTCCAGACTTACGCAAGTAGAGAAGATTTGCCAATGGAAAGTGATCAATCCCAACTCAAGCTTCACCAAGGTTCTGGAAATTTCAGGATAAAATGTGAAACCAACTCTCCATGTTAAGGCTCTGTTCGGCTGGTATTATATTAGCTTGTGCTGATTTATACGGATAGTTTGTTATGAAAGAAAACACTATTTCACAACTGGTTTGTACGAATTAAAGCCGGTTGAGAATAGAACAAGCGAACATGCTCAAAAGCATGTGAATTCATTTCCAATATAAAGGAATGTGGAGCCTGCTTGGTTCACTTCCAAATTTCACCAAGCCAATATTTGGCAAGCCATGATTTTGGCTAGTATTTGGTTTACTACCAAATGTTCCAGCTTAAGCCTTGTTTGGATGCGCATGTATCTAGCTCAAACCACATGAAATATTGAAGTGGATTGGAGTGTATATTAGTTCAAATACACTCCAAAACATGTGGTTTAAAGTAGATACATGCACATCCAAATAAGACCTTAGATGGATTATAATATCCTTGAAAAAAAGATTTATTGGTCTGAAGCAATATCCTAGAGAGGCCCTGTGTTTGATGGCAGTTGACATGAATACCATTCCAGCAAAGTATTGCAAAGGGGAATCAATAAATGGATGCTGAAGAGTTTTTTCTACGTTGAGACTACAAATGGCACAGTTGAAGCTTTTCAGTTCTAGATTTCTCTTTCTAAAACCTTTATAAAAAGATTCCTAGTACTTTTTTTAGATAAAGGAATGAAACATTCCGGCCTTCACAATCACAAGAGATTGATTATGGCCAATTCATACAAGAATGGAACAAAGCCTACTAAACCGCAAAGCGGGAGGTCCAACAAAAACATCTGGCACCATACACAACGAAACAAAAAGACAAAAAGGGACTCAACCCAAAACCTACTCAGTAAGCAAACTAATCAGACCCTAGAACAACGACCTTGAAAAATCGTCAAACAAAGAACATCGGAGCGGACACACCAGCCATGCTCCCATCAGCGTCCAGGTAGCGGTCATCGCCGAACCAGAAGACTGAAACAAAAGCTACCACGACTCTACATTCCTAACCAACTTCTCTGCTTCCACAGGGAACCAAAGAAATGCAAAGCCACGCCTTCCAACTGTCTGCAGCTATCCATCATTGTTCTCCTCTCTTCCTCTTTAGACAACATGGACCATTGCCGTATCCAGTACGTCCCCTGAAATTATTAATAGATTCCTAGTACTTACTCCCTTCATCCATTTTTATCGGTCGTTCTCACTTTCTGAGAAGTCAAACATACTCAATTTTGACCAAACATATATAAAAAAATTATTAATATTTACAACACATAACTCGTATCATTATATATATATAGATAATTGAATACTTTTTTTATAATAAATTTGTTTGAAGATACAAATCTAGTCAAAGTTGAGAAATTTTAACCTTTTTTTTCGAGAACACGACTTCACGCGTATTTCATTACGAAAGAGAAACAAGTACAGATAAATTTAAACACAGCCAGTGGCGAGCTGCCATAGGAAGACAGGACGGAGAGCAACCTACGTAAAGAACTGGACGCAGACGGGCCATAAGGAACTACGACAGAAAACAACAGGGCAACCGAGCAGCACAGACTAAGCAGCTAGGCTTGAGCAGCGACAAGGAAGGAGGAGACGGGTGCGAAACCTGCCGACACCCAGTCAGTTCCGGTAGCAACATACAAAGGAAGTGGTTTTTTGTGTTGATGCTATAGAAGAACCCAATGCATCTTGAAATCATACGAGCATGGATCGTGAGTCTCGATGACATATGGAACAAAGAGGGTGTAAGAATGTGGTTGTCATATGAAATTTGGATTAGGGTTATTGGTAACATGTGAAGGAGCGAGGAAAACAAATCACTTTTAAAAATATTAGATATAGATATAGATATAGAATATGAAATATTTGGGTCTCCAACACTCGCAATAGAATAAGTGTATAGTCATCCAATACAAACTTGCTGCACTAAAACCGTACTCCACCAATGAAACGTTAAAGGCATTTGAAACTTAATACAAGGATTAAAGACTCACATCTCTATCATATTTTGTTTCTCCATCCAAACTTATTGAATAATTTCATCATCATCACTTCCAACAGTTGACAACCTTCTTTTAATGAACTTCTTGCTTCCTCTCTAGATGGTTGTTGCAACAGTTTTGCCTGATGAGTAAGTCTCCCAGAAGATGACATGCAAAACTTAATGTGATACAATTTTGTTAAGGCGGCCTAAGCGGCTACATTATGGTTGTATTTGGTTCAATTTGTGATAAATATTTATGTCACCAAAAAGCAAAAAGTCAACTACATTTATATAGAGAGCTGATTCACAACTATTCCAATTGAGATTGAGAAGGGAGGTTGGACTACTGTTCCCAACGTCGTTGTTCCAGTCCATTCAGTTCGAGGCCCAACGTTGGATTCAGGCGGGAGCCGGCGGCCTGAAGAGCTTGCGGGATGGCTTTGGCTAGCGCAGCGCCGCTCCTCCGATCCTGCTGTTACTGTCTTTCTCCTTTCCGGTTGTGTTTCGTTTTGTAATAGCTGCTCTGTAATCTTTGAATCTTCTCCTTCTTAATACATTAGACAAAAAAAAAAGAAGGGAGGTTGGACGTTGGAGGTAGGTTTCATAGTTAATTCAACCAAACAATTTGTGACTCTTCCACGCGTCATGTAGTTCATTCATAGTAACTTTTCAATGGCTCACTCCCACGGTAGTTTTTCTATAGTGTAGTAGGTCACAAGCGCACTGCTGAACTAGAGCCTACTTGTTGACAGGCAGCTTGAGCATAGAAAGGCTGCCAAGTTAGCAAGAAAGCTGCTGCTGTAGTGCTGTGTCATCGCGAACGGCCATCGTCGGTTACTTTTACAAAGACTCAATGTTCATATTTGGGTCTGATGCGGGCACCAAAGGAGACAGCGAGGATCTGTGTGCTCATTCATGATGGAAATGCATGGAAATGATCAGATTTTTTTCTCTTTAAATAAAATAAAGTTATGCGACATATATATGGTCCATGTCAAGTTTGTGGAAGGAGAGAAGCAAACGTACCAGCACTAGCACCTTCATTAAAGCGATGGCCCATAGAACTAGTGAACTACTACAAGACTCTCTCTCTCTCTCTCTCTTAGACACACACACACAGAGGCTATGCTATGCTGTGCTGTGCAGTGCTACGCTACGTGTATAAATCAGGGCAAGTGTGGTTGCTCCCCCGGTGGTGGACTGGTGGCCTGGCCTCTGCAAGTCACAACTCACAACCGGTTGATCGATAGCTGCAGAGCAGAGCGATGAAAAGTGGAGCTAGCAAGCGAGAAAAGGAAACACCTATAGATTCTAGCTAAACTTCTCCCGTCTACTACTAGCTACTACTACTTCCGTCCAGCATCTCTAGATTCTAGTAGCTAGCTTGAAACCAAGTGCAGCTCCAGCATGCAGAAGCGAACTGAAAAGTGACGGAACGAAGCCAAGCCAAGCAGCTCGCCGGCCGGCCGGTCCGCCCCGGCCCGTACAAGGGTTGAAGTGAAGCTTCTCAGCAGTATATAGTAGCTAGCTCCCATTTCGATCGGAGCTCACCCGCCATAGTTCGACCTCAAAAGCTTGTGCTGCTGTGGCCGCTGCAATGGAGGAGCAGCTCAGCCCGCTGGCCGTGACGCACCTGCTTCAGCACACGCTGCGCAGCCTCTGCAGCCACGACGAGGCGCAGCAGTGGGTGTACGCCGTCTTCTGGCGGATCCTCCCCAGAAACTACCCGCCCCCAAAGTGAGTCGTCGCTCGCTCGCCGTTGTTCGTTCATTCGTTCGACATGCATGCATGCAATCTCTGGTCTATTCGTCGTCCTTCTCGTCTTTCTTGACGCGCTCTCTGCGCTGCTGCGTCTAGAGCAAGTACTTTGGTTCGGCCATGGCCGTATGCCCGGGTGGTCGTTGGTGCCACCTGATTATAAATTGTTTTTTTTTTTTTGCGAAGACTGATTATAAATTGTTTATATCCGCTGTTCAGATGGGATCTTCAGGGCGGCATATACGACCGGACAAGAGGGAACAGGAGGAACTGGTACGACCTGCTACCTCACGCTCAAGCTCATGCTCATGCTCATTAAATTTCTTATGGAATTTGTGTGTTGTTTGTAGTACGTGATTATATTCCTGGGCTAGCTGCAAATCATCAAATCAAATTATTATCTCTGTATCCTCCAGGATCCTGGCATGGGAGGATGGTTTCTGCAACTTCTCAGCCTCTGGTTGTGACCACGAGCGCGCAGCTGCTCCTGTCGCCGCCGCCGCCGCCGCCTACACGGAGTGTGCTGCCGGACAGGAGGACGCCGCCAAGGGCCTGCAGCCTGAGCTCTTCTTCAAGATGTCCCACGACATCTACAACTACGGTGAAGGGTACGTAACGTACGTACTAGCAGCCGTGACTCGATCTGGAGTATGTGCTGGTCACACAGCGTGATTATTACATGCTAATCGAGTAGCAATGTGCTTGTGCTTTGCGTTATTATATCAATTGCAGGTTGATAGGGAAAGTGGCAGCCGACCACAGCCACAAGTGGGTGTTCCAGGAGGCCCAGGAGCATGAGATCAACCTCATCTCCTCCTGGAGCAACCCTGCCGACTCTGTAAGCTACCGTCGATCTCTCAGTTCAACCGGATCAAATAATTACTCCCAAACCCTCAATTACAACACCAGTGCAGTGATCGAACACTCGTGTTTGTTTGCACTTCGCATGCAGTATCCGAGGACATGGGAGGCTCAGTTCAAGTCTGGCATCAAGGTAAGTAGATATGATCGATAGAGGGTTTGGAGAGCTAGCTTGATGGGCGGGCCTCCATTATTTGTGACTGCAAAAAGCTCAGCATGCATGCATGACCAAAGGTCCAAAGCTGACCTCACCGTGCACTTGTTTTATTTATCGTTTCCCTCTTATTGCAGACCATCGCTCTCATCGCCGTCAGAGAAGGCGTCGTGCAGCTTGGCTCCATGAACAAGGTACACCAATACTCTGCCGCTCTTCTACTACACCCACTCCCCACTGCTACGACGTGCATAGTACATGATTTCTCGCTCGCCTGTACCATCAGCAGGGACTAGTAGCTAGCAGCACGACAAGACGTACACACTGATATGTAGTACGTACGATCGTGCTGCGGTGTGTGTGTGGCACTGTGTTACTACTGTTTTGATTGATGACGAGAATTGCATGCTGCGCGTGCGTGCATGTCTTGCTCCTCCCTCCGCACGTACGTACGTATACGTGTACGTATATATACACGTACGCGCACGCATGCAGGTGGCAGAGGACCTGAGCTACGTGGTGATGCTGCGCCGGAAGTTCGGGTACTTGGAGAGCATCCCAGGTGTGCTGCTGCCGCACCCATCGTCGGCCGCGTTCCCGCCTGCGGCGTCCGCCGGCCCCGCCGTGGACGCGGCCTGCAGCGGCTGGCCGCCGGGACTCGTCGTGCCGCCGCCGCCGATGGAGCTCTACGACCCCTACGCCGCCCAGGCGGCGGCGGCGGCGCAGAGGCACATCATGCCGTCGATGAGCAGCCTGGAGGCGCTCCTGTCGAAGCTGCCATCCGTCGACCCTGCAGCAGCGGCCGCGATGGCCGCCGGCAGCAAAGAGGAGACGGCGGGCGGCGGTGGTGAGAGCACCAGCGTTGCTGCCGCCGCCAATGCTACTGCGGCCGCCGCAGTGTCTTACTACGTCAACGTGGGCAAGCCCAGCGAGGGATTCTAGTCCGTTACGTCTCCGGCCGTCTCAGGTTGGAGCACGCACGCGCCGAGCAGCTGCGCGTAGGTGTCAGGGCAGGCAGGCATGGTAGTAGTTGCGACGTCTCTTTTTTCCTTGGAGCGCGCCGCGTTTGCATGATTGCTCTACATGGAACCAATCATGTGTCGTGTGGTCGATCTGTACGTAACGTGTCCTTGGAGTAGCCGTGCGTACGTGCGTGCGTGTACTGTACCCGATCAATCGAAACGGTTATAAGGTCGGTCGACAGCAGAGACACGTACGGACGTATAGCTAGCTAGCTTATTATTATAGTATACATTCAGTGTCGTCGGTATGGTATGTATATTGAATGATTGTATGTATGTATGCATGCATGCGGTCTGTGATGCAGTGGTACGTACGTACGTAGCATCTATCACCTAATCGATCGAAGGGCATGGCATGCACCACGTACTGATCATACCATCCCTACAGTAGTAGCTGTTTTGTTCTGGAAAACGACTGCTACGTACGTGGCAACGCAAAATGATCGATGTAATGGGACGGACTTCTTCTTTCCTGGTGCACGTACGTACAGTACACAGGCCCAGTAGTTGTCGCGTTGTGGATCACGTACGCACGTCCGATTCGGTTCGATTTTTGTTCTATACTCCATACTACAACATAGTACAAGTCTAATTTGTAAATGAACAGCAGGACAGGCCGGGCAGGTCAGGGACCACCGAAGGGGCCCAAACCATGCATGCATGGCCCAGCAGCTCCCAAACTGTTGCGCATGTAACAATGTCGTGAAATTGTTTTCTTTTCCTGCCTCCCCGGCCCGCCTCATTGAAAGATGGCACAGAACTTGCCCCTTTTGCATGTCCTCCATCCGCGACATCGTTTCCCCGTGGCTGCTTTACGTTCATGTCCCCGCCCCCCAACACACGGTACGTACGTGTCTGTCGTGGCAGAAGCCGCAGGGGAACCCCAAAGGGCAGTACTCCCCCCTCCTGCCTTGTTGCCGAAAGCCGAACCGTGCCCCGCCTGCCGGGTCCCGGTTCCGGGCGTAAAGGCTGTCCCGTGACGAGAACGACAGGGGCCCGGGGCTACAACGAGGGGCGGTCGGGCCCGCCCGGTTTGCGCGCCGTTTTTTTTCAAGGGACGGTACCCTCGCCGCCGTCCGAATGCATGCTCCTGCTGCATCGGATGGACCGAGATCTACCGAGTCCGCCCACAACTCACGCACCCCACCCCGGGCACGGGTCGGGACCCGAGGGGAGGGTTTGGGAAACGTGACAGGACACCGAGAGCGAGGCGCGAAGGATCAGGCCGGCCATCGGAAGGGACGGGGCTTGAACACACACCAAACCATCGATCAGGTCGTCTCCCTTACGGCCCTGTGCGAAACCCGCGCGCGGAAACCCGTTCACCCTCTTTTAAAACCCCCGCAAAAAGTGCCCAGGGGGGCCCGGGGTCGCTCGGACGAGACGAGACGAGACCCAGACA
>CM039122.1:67657872-67688933 GCA_022036555.1 Microstegium vimineum | reverse complement strand
AGTTTCGAATAATAAATTTTCTTAACAGAAAGGATTTCTAGTTTTAAATAGTTCGTTTCGATATGATCCTCTGCAGTATCTTTCAATACACCTCCAACTCCATCAACTATTAACTCCCAATTTGAACGGCTAAGAGCACCTTGTTGCCTTCCTACTTTCCAAGCCTATCTACTCATATAGACATGTGTAGTTTTTCTCGTATTTGATACCTGTAGATTCTCATATGCAGACCTATATACTCCTCAAAACATATTCTGAGGTTTAGTACTTGTTTGGTTCCTAACTAGCCTTTGCCACGCCATGGTGTGGCAGTGGGGGCCGAAAAGCTCGCCACGCTAGACGACGATGAGCAGCATTAGCAACACGACAGGAGAAAAAAATATGACGATTAAAACGTGCACGAGAATAAAACAACAACCTCGAAAGGTGTGACAGCCACTGTTAGGCATAGCATGCCCGTAGACCAAACACGCCCAGCTTCGATCTCATTCAGAAGAGCGAGCTTCTGAATGAGCCTGCACGTATCGAGAAGGAATTAGCCGAGCTTGAAGGGTCGTTCCGGAAAACGTCCCAGCCGTGTCCGGGTGGTGCGCGTGGAGCTAGGGGGTCATTTCAAGCACACAGTCACACAGAAAAACCAAGAGGCTGAAGGCCAGACCGGCAGAGGCGATGAGGCGAGGGCACAAGAGCGCTGAATAAGCTTCTCGGAAGTCCAAACCCTAGGCCGCGCGGCCCCTCGCCCTCCGGCCTTCCACGCCCAATCCGATCCAAAATGGTCCGTCCCTCCCTCGTCCTCATGGCACAAGGCTCCGATTTGCCACAGATTTTCATGAATTTTTTTCTCTCATTTTTTGTGCTGCCTCCATTCGGCTGGTTCTGATATGGCACAATTCATGTGATTTTCTCGTTTGATTCATACGTACTACTCTGTGCGCGCGTGTGATTTTTGACGCACGCGTGTTTTGTTGTGCGCGCAGCATAAGCTAGGTAGAGGAAGCCGGGACAAGGTGCAGCAATTCATGGCAATAACCGGCGCGAGGTACATTTTTTTTAACGTTTTTTAATTGCTCGCCCAGAGATCGATGTTTAGTGCTAAATCGTGGTTTGGTTGGTTAGTGGCGGTGGTATGTCAATTTTGCGGCCTATTGGGAGAACTTGTTCGTAGTACAGCATTCGGGTTCTGCTATTTTGTACAGATATAAGTATTCATGCTAGGAAGTTCTTGTAACATGGAAATTTGTATCGTCTTTTATGTGGAAGCACGTGTTACTGCCTGATCTTGATTTGTGATTTTACGATGGAATTCTCCAACTGGCTGGTGGCATTATCCTCCCCTTTTGTTTAGGATGGACCACTTTTCCATCTTTTACCAAAAGTTATCCTTTTTTTTGGTGCTGCAAGAGTGATCCATTGTCATTATCCTGAAAAATCAGTAGGGTTGTACGTACATTACAGTCACTCATGGGACCAACCGAACCTCCGTGGACTACTACTGTACATCGTTAGACACTAGCTATCTCAACTTTATTTCTGTTAATTTTGTCAAGCATTACATATTTCACACAGTGAGAAGGCTGCGCTTCAGGCTCTTAAAGCTAGTGATTGGCACTTGGAAGGAGCTTTTGATTTTTTCTACAGCCAACCACAAATTGCTGTTGCTAATACTCAACATCTGGAAGAGCTCTACAACAGATATAAAGGTGAAATATTATACTGTCTGTCACGCCAAATCTTCTTTTTTTATGCCTTGCCTCTGTTTTTTTACCTGCACCATCATTTTGTGTCATCATTGCTCAGAGCCGGATGTGGATATGATAATGGTGGAAGGCATATCACAGCTCTGCAATGATTTACAGGTCATTTTTTTCTTCTGACTTTGAATGTATGTTACTATGCTAAAGTATCAGTCTGCAGTCACTTGTATGGATAGGTATATCAGGCTTTAGTTTCGAAATCTGTGAACTGTGTGTTTGTTTCATTTACTCTGTTTTCTTGATAGTGTTTTTTCTAGGGAATCCTTGAACTATTCAATTTTTTTCATACCTAGTGCTCTTGGTTTGTGAAGTGTAGTAAATTACAGATTTAGCATATCTGCAACAAACAACCTGTCTACCATGGCTTTGGGGTTTAGTATGGCTGTACTTACTATGTATACTGGCATGATTGCTAACTTCAGCATCTGTTGCTTATTGTTATTATTTTTGGCCCACAATAGATACTACAGGTGCTGTATGTATTTTGTTCCCATTATAAGGCCCGCACATCATTCATTTTGGTTGGCTATCTTGTCTGCATCTCTGTGTCCTGTTATATGATTCTGATACGCAAATCATGTGTGCTTCCCTTTGTCAGGTGGATCCTCAGGATATTGTTATGGTACGTTCAGATTTTATCTTGTAATGAAAACTAACCAAAATACCAAATGCATTTGCTTCAAGTCCAAATACGAAAGTTGACACTTAGATACAGCTATTTGTGTTATTTTGCTCATATATGTATTTTAATTACCTCTTCCCTGTTAACAGCTTGTCATATCGTGGCATATGAAAGCCTCCACTATGTGTGAATTCACTCACCAGGAGTTCATTGGTGGACTGCAGTCAATAGGGTGAGACTGATCTATGTGATTTTTATAATCATTTGTGCTACGATTGGAGATTCTGAAGTGTATATAGATTGAATAGTTTCAAAAGATCTGTTCATTTTCAGAGTGGATTCAATAGAGAAGCTTCGTGAGAAGTTACCTTCATTGCGAGCTGAGCTTAAAGATGATCGTAAGTTTTTTTTTTCAGTTTCAACTGCTGCTAGTGTCATTTGAATACAAATGATTGCATAAGCAGCTTGTTCAGCTAACAGATACACTAGTAATGAATGGTTTCATCTGCCTGTCACATACCTGTTCACTTCATACAGAGAAGTTCCGTGAAATATACATCTTTGCATTTGCCTGGGCAAGGGAAAAGGTATGGCATTTGCTCTGCACATTATTCATGAAACTGTATCCGAACTTTTGTTTCATTAATATTTTCAAAAATATATTGATGACATATTGTGCTTGGTTTTATAGGGCCAGAAATCTCTCGCATTGGAGACTGCTCTTGGCATGTGGCGGTTGCTATTTGCTGAAAGGAACTGGCCTCTCATTGACTACTGGTGCCAGTTTCTACAGGTGTATACCAGCTTTCTTAGTAGCTATTCGCAAAGGTTTTTCTTTCCAACTGTGATAAATTTATTGAATTGGTGTTTACTTGTTTGAACTTCTTGGTTTCAGGTAAGGCACAATAAAGCAATCTCCAGGGATACATGGGTGCAGTTATTGGAGTTTGTGAAGGTAACCTCACCCTCACTTTTCCCCAGGAATCCGATCACATGTGTAATGCATATCCATCATAGTTGGAGATCATAACATATTGTAGTTTAGTTGTAACCTCCACCTGCGTTAATTTGTTGATACTGTTGAATACTGTAAAAGCATGTTCTTTACTGCTAGTTTAATCTGCTTCTCGTGTAATACACTTTATTTTGCTGCTTCAGACAATCGATCCTCTCCTAACCAACTATGATGAAGAAGGTGCTTGGCCCTACCTAATCGATGAATTTGTGGACTACTTGAAGGAGAACGGCCTTGTTCAGCATAGAAGGTGAACGGAATTGGTCACCCATCAGGCCACCATCATTGTATAACTGAGTGGTGGGATGCTTGTATTCATTGCACTATTGGTAGCTAATGCAGCTTATGCGTCTGGGAATGGAGTTTATCCTCTATAACCAAAACTGGTGTTGAATGCTGTGATGTGCAACGAAGGCCAGTGGACTTAACCCTGGTTGTTGCTATTTTCTATTCTGATCACGTGCCTCGCCTACTTCATCACGCTTTGCCATGAACATGGTCGTTAATTATCTTGAATTACTGACTGTTTCACGGCGTGACTACTGATTGACCATATATATACTGCAATAACAAACATAAAACGGGACATGCACAAAATGTGCCTTTGCGAGGTACCAGAATTCGAAACTAAGCGATCCCTTCTAACTGCCCTTGAATTGGTGAAATCAGATACGGGTGCACTGAGGATGACACCTTTGGTGTGCCGATCGGATGGCATGCCCTTTACTAATAGCATTGGTATCTTCTATTGTCTAAGCATACAGATTAGCAGATTGATTTCCTCAGTATGTTCAAAAGGAATGGAGACCACCAACGAGACTGATATAACTTTATCCACCATGTTACTTCACCATCATACAAGAAGGTTGCGTTCCAGCCAAAGCAGAGCTAAGGCGCGTACAACGGTACAAGGCACAACATTGCAACAGAACACGTCATTGCCCTCGCCCTCATCATCCCTTAGGAACCCGAGAGAGCGAGCCCTCATCATTCCAGGGTCTACCTGCCTCTCCATAGGACGCCAAGGCAGCCTCCACCGCTTTAAGACAAAAGACTTCCGGGACCTGGATACTGCATGTCAGCAATCCGATTATCGCAACTGGTTCTCCTTCTCGGTGGCTGCGTTCTTTCTCAGCTGTGACGGTGGCCTCGTGGTGGCAGTTCCGGTGCTATCCTTGTTGCTGGTGCTCACGGATTGGTCGGGCTTGGCAGCATTGCGGTCCGTGAGGGGGGCAGGGTTGCTCTCCGCAGGAGTCACTGAGGACATGGCTCTCGGTAGCTTGAGGGGAATATCGGCTCTGTCCCGAGGGGCAGCTTCGGTGGTCTCTGGCTCGGACGGCAGGAGAGGTCCTGGGACGAGTTGAACTGTCGACTTGCGCCAGTTTTTCCTGGGCTTCTTTGTCTCGGCAGTTTGGTTAACCTGAGAACACAACAGTTACAGACTGAGGGCGTGAGGCAATGGCACAACACCAGTGTTGCTATGAATTACTCCTTTTCGCTACAATTGTGCACATGGAATGATGGATGCAGTGGTAAGCTACAACACCAAGAAATAAAGCACAGTACTTACCTCATTATTACCAATGACAGCCAAAGGCTTTCTTGGCTTTGCATCTTGGGCTTCCTTCTCAGAAAACGCGTTCTGAAGAAGCATGGCTCCCTGATTGGCTTTTGCATTAGTAGAAGAATCCCTGTTAGAACATTTGGAGTCCTTACAACCACACCCTGCACCGCATTGTGCACCTGAGCCTCTGCACTCGCACTTGTTGGTCTTGCATGATGAGGATTTTGAGCATGCACAGCCGTCTGATGGAACATTTTTGGGCTGAATGCACTTTTCATCTGAGGTCTTCTCTGGTTCTGCACTGTCGTCTTCTCTGATGTTAGGATTTGAATGGCTAGACACTCTTCTATGATGTCTTTTAGCTTTCCTGTTCGACTGTACCCAATCTGCATCAGATCCATCACTCATACTCTCTAACTCATCTGAGTGCTCACTGTCTGAAATGTCCATATCGTCCACCAAATGCTGGGAAGATCGAACGCTCTGCATGTAGGAGGGATGGTCAGACAAAGAAAAATACCTTGAAGGCATTGCATACTGATTACGTAGTAACGTAGATGAGCTCTAGATAAACTTGAAGGCACCCACAAAAAGAAAAATACCTTAGATCCGGTGCCATTCGACCTAGCAGATTTCTTTGAATTGTTCAATGCAGTGAAAAGCTGCCGATTAGTAGAAACTAGAAAGTGTTAGCAAGTGCACGATCACAACCTCTATCGTAAAATACACAATAAGTTTATACTTTGGTGTCATCAAACTTTCACAGAACAAAAATAGGAGAATCTTTACCTGCGTATTTTGGCTCCTTAGATCCTTCACTTGTGTTTCTAACTGCCTGATTCCACTATTAAGCACAACCACCTTTTCCTTTAATTCACTAATCGTGTGTTCTTTTTCATTACAAATCACCTCTTTATCCAGTACTTGACACCTAGAAGCAAAATACAAAAAATAAGAATCTGCAAATCACGAATGCACATACATAGCATACATCACAAAATCCTTTGAAGGAATGCAAATTACAGCATACCTTGCAGATGATGCTAACTGGAAAAGGTAGTTCATCATGTTCTTTGCCTCTGGGAGAGACCTGACATGGTACCATCTACCTTTACCATTGAATATACGCTCCCGCTCCTCTGCTTCTGACAGTTGAGAAGCCATAGACACCATAGCACTAGAAGATGAGGACAACATGTTCTCTAATGCTGATATCCTCGAACTTCTAGCACTAGGAGACATAGCTTGAGGATAATCGCTACAAAAGCATAACAATTAGTAAGCGACAATTCAGAGACACTGAAACAGATCAATTAACCCCTCAAAAGAAAAGAGATGTAAATCACCAAACCTCATCTTGTGCTTTGATTCCTCCTTTAGCTTTGCTATTTCCTTAGATATTGCCGCTCTCCTGTTTTAAGGAGGGAAAAGCAATTTCAAACAGGGGAAGTTGTGGAAAGCTAATGCTGTGCAAAATGTATACAAAATCCACCATATTTCAATTACAGTTAGAAAGAAAGAAGTGAATAATCGATATAGGTATATCAAGTCATAAGGAATTTTGGAGACAGTTAATGATGCCACGGTTTGAGCAGGCATTTTAACAGATTACAGTTAGCGCAAAATCTTACTACTAGCCCATTATTTCTCTTCACAGAATTATGTGTTGGGAAATAAATAGAATTGTAATATAAACAACTTGGCAGAAGGAAACAAACATATTCAACATTTATATGCACTGTCCTATGAATTAGCCCAAGGTGCACTGTCCTATGGATTAGCCCAAGGCTAATGCTCTAGTGGTCAATAGCAAACTATTTTGAGTTCATATTTACATTGAATAATTACAAATCTATATGTCTCATCATAAAAAAAATGCCCAAAATAATACACATATATGCAAATAGCGCACTACAAAATAACAAAAGCACTAGGAGGTCAGGATCTACAATATCAATGCAAAATGAAGACTTACTCTTGCATTTGTCGCTCGTAATATGAGCGTAATTCGTGTGCTCTTACAGTGACTTCCAGTTCATCATCGATAGCTCGCATTAAGGCCTAGTGACACATAAAAAGAATGTTTCAGACACAATATAAAATGCAGATGGGGAATAGTTTTTTCATTCCCTAACAAAGGTTTCTTGAAGGATACCTGCAGCCCCGAACCATTTGCACCTCCTGAAAAAACAGGAAACCAAAACAAATAGTAAAATTATAGTCAGCTATATAATGAGCACACATGAAACCTGATGGTAAAGACTATGAAGCCATTGGTCATAGCTTCCTACCATATGTTTCACGTGATGACTTCTTTGCTTCCAGCAACTCCTTCAGTCTTCTTGTAGCAGCTGCTGCTTCCTCAGTTTTCCTCTGTAAAACCTACAATTTCAAGCAGAATGGTGTATGTGACAATCATGTTATTTCAAAGCTGAAAGAGGAAAAAATGAGGAAACTTACCATTTTCTGCCTCTGATTTAAGGCCAAGAGCTTGTGCATCTCATATTCGTTGCGTCTCCCTTCCTTCTTGAGCTAATTATTGGATATATACAACACTATCAGAACGAGATCTTTGAGAAAGAAGTTCATAAACATGATCAACAACCTGTAAGAACAATTACCTGAAGTACTTCCTTTTCACGGGCAGCCTTCCAAGACCTAAACTGCTCAGATTCTTGCTTGATCTTTTGTTGAAGTTGAACCTACATGGAATGAAAAAGAATATATGTCAGGAAAAAACTTAAATCACATTCAGAAACATTTGGACGAGAAAACACCTTCTGAGATTTTATACGCTGAATATCTTCTTGTAATCGTTTTGCTGCCTCATCACTTTTCTGTTTCTGCCTTATAAGCTGTTGTTGAGCTTCCTGCTTTTTCTTGAGCTCATGGACCTGCAAATGGTGTGTTGTTAGTATTGATGAGAAATGCAATGCAACAAGCATTTAGCTGAATGTACAAACCTGGGATTCAAGTGCATTCAGCTTCTGAAGATAGTTTTCTTTCAGTTTATGAGACTTATCATCCGTAGAAGAAGATATATTGGTTAATGCATGTCGAAGATTCTCTATTTCATTCTACAAACAAGAATAGTGTTACTAGCGTGTCAGGAAAAAAAGAGAGCATAGTGTCAGCAAGGTAAGCTAGTAAAAACCTGAAGAGCTTTCTTTTCTTGCTCCAACTCATTTAACTTCTTTTCATAATGTTGCTTGAGAACAGAAGTATCACTCTTGGCAAATTGTTTCATCTCTGCCTTTTGAAACATGAAAGGGAGGTATAATTATACTTTACAAGCTGAATCAAGGCACAAAATAATGGACTCTGATTGAGGATACATAACTACATGACTACGTGACTAGTGTTAGTAGGGCTTAACAAACAAAGAGGTCAAAATAGTAGAGACAGGGAACTAGTACCTCCTTTTGCTGAAGTCGTTTATCTAGTTCCTGCAGCTCTTTGTCAAGTTGGTCTTGCATGGATGAATGTTCCCTCTCCTTTTCTTCTTCATCAACTTCACCTGAAGATAGTAGAGTTATCGATATACAGTTTGGAAAGGACACTAGTGGTCCAGGCTAGAAAAAAACATTCTTCACTTTTAGGAACAAGTTTGGTGAATAAAAATGTGATTATAGAAAAGGTAATGGTAATTGCTGATTTCTAACATCTTTCCAGGAAATGATTACATAAATAATCAACTAGAATATGTTTTTCTTTCAAGTGTCTTGTGTAGTAACATCAATCATAATAGCAAGTAAAGGTTCAACTTCAAAATCGAAATCTAAATTATTCATCAGGTAGAAAAACAAAAAATATTATAAGCATAGCCGGATAATTCTGAAAAGGGAACACTGTTGAAAAGAAAGTCACTTCTCACTATAAGTGCTTTGAGGAAATGTCTTAGTGGCTTACTTGAACCATCAGGTGTTCCTACTTCACATCCAGAACCCAATTCATTTATAAAAATGCCCCGCTCCATGGCAAGCTGATCATGCAAGCCATGTCTGCAAGCATTGGAGAAGTTTTGCTGCATCAGTTCACTCTCCAACTGCTGTATTTTCGATATGTAGCCCTTCAAGAGGTCCATTTCCTGATAAGAACAGAAGAGGTTGTGGTCAGATGGTATAAAAGGGTGAGTATAAATCCTTTTAGGGCATATATAGATGTAGTTACACTCACTTGGTCGTTATCAGCATTTTCAATATCATCCCATGATTTTCCATTCCTCACAGATTCAATCTTCAGCAGCAACCGATCCCTTTCCAACTGTGTCAAAGTTCAATAAATGGAAGTAATAAATTTATCATTCTAAGGTGATATGTCAAGGGATTTTCATGTCTAACTGATTAGCTCCTGGGAAATTTTACACAAGAAGACTGAGATCATAGGCTTATATCGAGCTAAGAGATTACATCACAAATCCAGCACTTTCGAACAGAACAAAAAAATGGTAGATTGATAGATACCTGAGCAGCCCGTGCCCGATCTGCCAACTGCTCACATGACAATTCCCTTTCCTTAAGTTCATTGTTAAGCTCAGAATTCTTTAGCTCAAGAAGAGAGACCTTTTTCTGCAGCAACTGAAAGACACATGAAACAAAATTAGGTCACAGAATCAACTGATTGGACCAGCCAGTCAAGACAAGACAAACCCACCTGAAGTTCTTCTAACGCTGCACTCCCACTGCGAGAAAATAAAAGTTCAGTTTGCAGCTGCTCCAGCTGGCTCCTCAATTTTTGCATCTCTGCTGTAGCTGGATCACGGTTTACCACTGCTTTGTTTTGAATGTTGCGTGCGCGATTGGCATATTTGAGTGTATTTATGGTTTCTTCTGCATTTACATCAGCAGGGCTAATGCATGCTGCATGACAAGAGTAGCAAAGCATGATTTAAGTGCCTCAAATACTACGACTAGGATACATGTCAGGGAAAAAATTGACCTACCAATCATGACAGTTTTGCTATTTCCTCCTAGAGAATCCTGCAAAAACGATTTATGCTTTGAGACAAGTCCAAATGCATATCGAACAAACAGAGGCATTTGTAAGCCTAATACAGTCCATAGGTCCATGAATCAGGCACTGCCGCACTAAATAATATTATCATGAGGAAAGTCAAATGATGAGGTCTACATACATTACTAAATTGGCATGGAAATAAGTGCTGAAACATTACATTACATTACATTAATATGAGCATGAGAGCTCTCACCTGTAGAAGACGGGTTAATTTGCTATCCCGGTATGGTACAAATGCCCCTTCTTTCCTTTTCTTTTCGTCTCCTAATGCACTTATAACATTGCCAAGAGCTAGAAGGCCTTTATTTATGTGTATCCCTGTGGCCATGAAATAGACAACAATCTTATAACCAGTTGCACAATTATCTGATGAACTAAACTGACATGAACAAACGTTTGGTGAGCCTCAATCACCTTCTTTAAGCCTAAGTCCATCTGCTCCGGTACGTTTAGCCCTTTCAGAACCAGCAAGATCAACTAGGTGAAACTTTGATGATAATATATCATAATCACTGCTGGCTGACTTGTCAGATGTACCAGATGGTTTCTTTTGTTCCACGCATATTGTAAAGATGGCATGAGAGCGACTACAGATAAGCAGCACCGTCCAAACAACATTGTTAGAATGCACAGCAAATATAGTGAACAGACAGACAGAACAGCAGGGTACTCTGCACTAAAGGTCCTTGCAGAAAGAAAACACATGTGTGATGTATGTACATCGTACCTCGACTGCCTATTCATGTTTGTGCTTGCTGTTGCACGCGACGAGGAACCACGTGCCAAATATGATGCCATTTCTTCTTTTGACTTCACCTCAGCCTCTGTGACACCAGCAAGGGTTATGCCTCCAGTTGCGGTCTCTCGAATTTGAATCGGCACTCTGCCAGGTGCTGATGCTTTTGCCATAGAACCTGCATCAAGTCTTGCAGCAGCTTGATTTGCATCGAGCAAATCAAAAACATCTTCCTTGAATATCTGAAATCCATAGCAGCACACCACAGAATGATTACAAGCTAAGAGCCGCTGGTACAAATAAGAAAGAGACAAGTGCCACTAGGTATCTCACCTCAATAAAAGACACTCTAATTAAAACCTCTGAGCCATCCTTTGAGGTGTCAACTTTTCTAAATATTGTATCCATAACTTGAGGAATTATCCCTCCGCAGTTTCCTTCACCACTGTAGTCAGTGCCCATTGTGTATGTCTTGCCAGAACCGGTCTACAGTTGCCAAAGGAAAACGACTTAAGTAACCAAATAATCATCAAAAAGACAGCCATCTAACAAAACACTGGCAACTTCATCAATCATCATACAAAAAAATTGCACCTGGCCATATGCTAGAACAGTGGCGTTGTATCCGCTGAACAATGCGTCAATCAAGGGGTGCACACATTGCTCAAATATTAATGATGATGAAGGGCCCGAGCTGCCATAGACATGATCAAAGGTGAAGACATGGGGCCCAATTTGAACCTGAAACAGCACAGAAACAAATGATCATCTGTCTGAACTTACAAGCCATTTCAAAAATGTATACCTGGCAAAGAGGCATATGCAGAGCTTATATACGTTTGGAATCTGATTCAACAAGTATATTGTAATTTCTACTACGAAATTATTAATATACAAGAGCCACGAAATCAGCAAATACGATGTAAGCCCTTGGTGAATCAACCACCCCGACCTTCACCCGCAAGCGATGCTGACGAACACATCAATTCCAAGTCCGGGAAACATCTAGTTTTTCACCAGCAGACCAAATGAATCAGGCACAACAAATCAGTACCTGCGGTTCCCCTGGCGTGATAGTGACGCAATCCGTGCAGCCATCCTGCAGCTCCACCGTGATGAGCGGCCTTATGTTGACGGCCACCTTCACGCTGTCCTTCTGAGGATGCGCGGCCGCCGCCTCCGAGGTCTCCATCGGAACCCTAACCACGAATCCCCCCAGACTGATCAGACAATCACCACCGAATACCCTAAAATCGCCCCGAAATGCGGGGAAAAACTCACCTCAAACCGGCGGATCGGGCCGGATTGGCGACGCCCTGCGACATACAACGGCGAGCTGCACGTGGATTGCGGGTTCGGGGATGCGGCGAGCTTAGCTAGGGTTGGGGATCAATCGCCCCGTCGAGGAGAGAGAGAGAGGGGAGGAAGAGAGAGGCGAGCGGAATGGCGAACGGGTGAGAACGAGAAGCGCCCGCTCGGATGATTTCGAAAAACTAGGGCGTCGCGTGAGCTGCGGCGGCTGCCTATAATCCTCTTCTTTATCCTAACGCAGACCGTGTCTATGGACCGATCACTGAATGGAGTTATATGTTCCTGTGTGTGAACACGGGACCGGAATCCGGTGGTGTATGCCTGTTGCCTGTATGGACTAAGTGTATAGAAGTTCTGTGCCAGGTGACAAGAAACGGGGCCGCAACGAGCCGTGGAGACTCGACGAACCTGGTCTATGCGCATGGTGCATCTACCCGTCGATTTACGGATCCGTTGCTCGATCAACCGTTGCTTTGCTGTGTGGGTGAGACGGTGTTTGCGAACGTGGTCTATGGGCGACGGAGAGGGTGGTGGGATGGTGGCCCCAGATGCAGCGCAGCATAGTGCAGACGAGACAACTCCACGTTCCGATGCGGTTTCGAATTCAAACGACAGGAAATGACGATTCTAGCCATGAGAACGGCTCTTTTTGTTGGGCCGTGCCGTGTTGGATGGGGATCTCAAAGCCTAAACTGGGTTAACACTCTTTTTTTTTAACGAGATTGGATCGAGAAATTAAAATTGAGCCTAGCGGTAGGGTCAAACCCCTAATTGCTGAAGATGGGCACAACTAGGCCGTAATACATTGCTAGTTTTTATGCTAATTTTGGAGTCTACAGCCTACTCATCAGACTTTTATGGTTTAATTAGTTTGAGCCTAGCTTTCACTTGACAGTAAATCACTAAAATAAAACATCATTGAATATTGATGGAACCATGCTAGGATCTAGATTTAAATTCACAAGTAATTGTATGATTCAAGCTTTGGGCCTTTAGTTAGGCGTAGCTACACTCGAGCTTCCATGTTTCACAAACAAAATGATACTTAGCTATTCAGATGTCAGGTACATATAGTCTGCTTTGGATTGAAGAAGTAGTTGAATTTTAGTGGATTTGATTCATATAAAAAATTCCTGTGACTTTGGAACAAAGAGTTAGAATTATATAAATTCTTATGAAATTTGTTCTGACATAGGAATTTTGGAGGAAAAAGTAAACATGAGGTCCAACACGTGTGTTTTCTTTCCTCTGTCTTAGGATTCCTATATTTTCTCTCTATACCATCCAAACGTTTCTTTTTTTACTTCCATACATTTCAGTTGATGTTGAGTTTCAATTTCATATAGGTTCTCAAATCTTGTGTTTTTTCACTCTTCCTACGTTTTTAATACTCACACTATCATCTAATAGTATCTCGATTGTCTAGGTGATAAATGATGAAATATCATGGTCAATAGTGATGAGCCGCTTGTGTCTCTATCAATATCAATATCTACTAGACCAATTTCTCGTGGGCACCTTAGGCAATTTCTAAAGGGTCCTCACCATTCCACGAGGGTTGCAATCAATATTTTTCCCGTGTATGTAAGCATATCTAATATCATTGTGTTTTTACAAGAAACAATGCGTAGTTGCTATTAGAAATTGGTGCTTCTACCCTAAGAAGGTGAGAGGTGAATTATGTCATTTTAAACTATTTTTCTCTAGTTGAAAACTTGCACAAGATAAACATAAAACACTTTTTTGTAGAGGTGCATCGAGGTTTATCTAATGTGATTATTTCTACCACAAAAGAGGTTTGCAACCTTGTGTAATGTCCTATCAACTATGTAAATACAAAAATGTAAATGTGGTAAGTAAGTAAGAAACATGAGGAAGAGAGCATAAACTCATAACAAGGATTTATTATTGGGTAGTACCAATAACAAAAGGCAACATCCTAGTCCACATGGAAACAATCACCAAATTTATTGCTTTCAAGTTTCAACTAACAAGCCAGTTCAGATCACGACTCCAGAGCATTTCTCAAAACGGTGCACAACCTACAAGTCACAAAAGGGAAGTGTCACTAATGGCACATCTCTCTTGGTAATTGATGCTTTATAGTTTGACCCACCAGAGCAATGATGTCCAAATCCTTGCCCAAGTTTCTTGTTCTCACTCAACACCAAGCCGTCGACAAAGTTGAACCACCAACACAACGATCTCCTCATCCTTCATGTTGTTGCATTCATTGTTGGACCATTTGCGTGTAGGGATGAGATGTCAAAGCCCATTTTAATCATTATATATTGTAAAGCATGTA
Organism: Microstegium vimineum; assembly: GCA_022036555.1. NCBI lineage: Eukaryota > Viridiplantae > Streptophyta > Magnoliopsida > Poales > Poaceae > Microstegium > Microstegium vimineum. Next base: position 67,674,610 of record CM039122.1, on the reverse strand, counting down.
AGCATCCATCTTTTAAAACTCATAAACCTAAATATTCAGGTTTAACTCTTGGCTGGGGTATTAGGTGCAACTTCATAGGGCCTATGTTAGAATGAGACTTTGATCCTAGATATACATCAATACATGTATACCTTGGAATTGAAGGCCTCAAGGCCCAATGATCCAACCACCACAGGAATGAAGCATGAAGGTTGAGGGATGGTTCGATGGTGGAATGAAGCGAGTTGACCCTTTACTTAGCAATAAAAATAGGACTTCACTCGTAAGAATTGACGAATCATTCATTGCCTACCGCACCATCATACATCGTTCACTCTTTATGCACGGTCTCTCATCTAACCATTGTCACTCGCCACGATTGCCTAATGCCTTGGTCAACTCACTCATTGGTTCTTGATCTCTAGGATGTCCTGTCGCTAGTCTTTCTATAGTCTGACCTAGGTTGAGCAAGTGATGTTGCCATGTCACTCCTAATATGATGATTGTCTGAATTGATCTCCCATTCTTCAGTTCTACTTTTTGAGCATGTCATTTGTTAAGGTTTCAAAAGTTTAATTCTAGGTATTAGTTTGCTTTATCATTTTAGATGTTACAATATTCTCCGAATTGATCTCCTATTGTATTACACTATCGACATTGTCGTTTAAATCAAGTCAATTTTGCAAGTTAACTCTTAGTAGTGTCGCTATGTGCTTCATTACCATGTCACGTACTCACGTATCAAACGGAAAAAATATCTAGTTTCAATGGTTTGTAGTGTGTCGTCCACCCTAAGGCCCTTCAAGTAGTAGACCTTCCGCTAAAAATATAACATGTACAAGTCACTTGTGTCTTCAACTCATACTTTGTTATAGATGTAAGCATGTGGTATATCAACTTCATTTTTAGAACATTTGGCACTTTAAAAATCTTCGTATTGCTTCTAGATCATTTCGTCAAGCGTGTATATTTTCTCTCTCATTCGGGCATGAAGCACATACATTTTCTTTTAGCTAGGACTTGTTCGTTCAATCCTCATTTGCGTCGGGCTTTTGGCCTCATCAAACACGTTATTATGGTTCAATCACAAAAATCACACAATATACCAAATCAAGGATCACATTTACTATAATTGCATGTCATTCAATTAATCTTTTCTTTTTTCATGGCCGAGGTGGTTTTGCACTCAACAAACCCATTGACCCTAATAAAAATTTGCGCAATATTATTTATTTTTTTAACGGAGGCTAGAGCTTTTGTTTTTCTATGGTAATCGAAGAAAATAATTAATCCAATGAGAAATATTGAACAAAAAACCATACGATTTTTTTGGGAAAGAAGAATTGTATTATATAATAGCTGAATATATCAACACATTACAAGCACTATGGATTGTGCTATATATATCTAGAAATTGTTTTTCATCTAATTGTACATGCTTTGAATAGCTTTAAATCTCAAAACAAAACTTGTATGATGCTTTTCAGTATAGATGAGTGCATAGTTAAACACTCGGTAAAAAGCTAGAGAACAGATGCCCAATGAACGACAACCAACATTCCTTGAGGCGGAGTTGAGAATCTTCCTTCTGGTGTCTTCCTTCTTATTCTTCTTCTTGTTTGATCTTTTATCGTGACCAGATCTAACTACAACAAAATAAAGAAGAGATTGTAAAAATTGTTCCACAACAACGACATCATATGTGTCTTAATGTCGCCACCCAGAAAGAAAAATCTTCATGTCTCTGTCAGCTGAAGAATATCAGCAGTTCCTTCGGTTGGAAGAGTCGGTGAATAATTTTCAATCTACTGGGTCCAATGATACTTGGTCTTATATTTGGGAAGACAAAACTTTTCATGTGCAAAAGCCTATAAGCATCTCTCAAGCTCAGCTTGGGTTCATCCAGTTTTCAGATGGATTTGGAAGTCCTCTTGTCAACACAAACACAAAGTGTTCTTTTGGCTGCTGGCACGAGACAGGCTTAGCACAAGGAACATACTAAGAAGAAAACATATGTTTTTGCAGTTATATAATTGTGCCCTGTGCAATGATTCAGCAGAAGAGACAGTTGATCATTTGTTTCTGCACTGTGGTTTTGCAAAAAACTGTTGAAATCTGATTGGGCTGACAGTTCCCCATTCCCTAGGACCTTTTCAGACTCTGGAGGCTTTCAGAACCCATCTTAATGTCCCTTTTTTCATGGAGATAATTATCATTATGTGTTGAAGCATTTGGACAGTGAGAAACAACTTGATCTTCAGGGGCGATGAAGCAAGTACACAACAGTGCAAACACATCTTCAGAAGTATCTTCAACCTAGTTACACTTCGTGTGAAGAAGTACTTTCCCCAAATCAGTTTATGGCTAGAGCAGCTTGTGTAATCAATTTTATTTTCTTTGTTTCTTTTTTCGTTTCTTGAACTACTTGACTGAGCTCTGTCTTTGGATCTTATGGGGACTAGGGTTCCCGATCTTCCGAAAGGTTCTGGTAACTCTCGATTTGGTGAAAACGAGACACAAGTCGATCCGGCTTCCGAACAACACGATCCGAAACCCCGCAATCGCAGCACCACGTCTCTATTTGATTGACCTCGCCAAGAAGGCTAAGTCCTTTGCCTGCGAATCGAAGAACACAAGCAAGAACAAGGAAGAATGCAACCAAATTACAGATGTATGATTAATCTCATGAGTTGGGGTCTCACAAACCGATGTAACGACGAAACTATTCTTGACAGAATAATCTAAGCAAAACCCAAAACCTAACGAGAGATGCGGCGGCTGGTATTATAGGTCTAAGGTTCGTCGCCACCCTGGACACGCCCCCCAAGTGGGCTCAACAACGACACACGGCCCAACGGACCAAAAACAGTGACGCAATACCGGAACAAATTCTGGATGCTGACTTGTTTCGACGATTACCGATGACTCATAAGGAATTTGGACCTCAAACCAACGCCATTGGTTTCCTTATGAAATTATCTTTCCAACCAGGGTTGGATCATCGAAAACGGAGTCCGGATGCGTCCTGGGCGTGTGTTTTACTCCTTGCTGGTCCTGGACTCCGAAACTGACTCGAAGTCGACTTGGCTTGGGCCTCCAACTTGACTTGAGCGTCCTTGCTAGTCCTCCACGCCTCCAAACCCTCCCTTATGCATCCCTTGGTCCTCTCCATGATTCCTAAGTACAATATAATCATTAGGTAGCAATCTATTCTAAAAATTATATAAAGACTTGCTTAGAAACGAGCTCACCTCTAAATTTAATTGTCGCGCGCGAGCTCTTGTGATTGGACCTTGAATGTCCAGCAGAGGATCATCGTGTTCATCCGAAGGAGTGATGTCCACCTTTTGTTTGTTATGTTCTTTCCTGCTTAATAATATTCAGTAGGGGCGCAAGCCCCTCCTGTTCGTTAAAAAAAAAAGAAAAAGAAAAATCTTCATGTCGTCGTACTAGTGAAGCTATTGACATCGTAGTTGTTGCCCTCATCTCTAACAGATCCGCTATATAAAAATGATTCCACCTTACCCCTTCGTCGTCGTCGGAGAGGAGGGGATAAATCCTTAATACCATGAAACTTGACACGACGAGACACTAACCCTAAGGACGATAGATCTCCACTCTCTCCGGCCTCTGGCGAAATGATAGAGGGAAAGGAAGGAGACCAACGGTGGCAGAGGACGGAGATGGCGGCGGCGCTTAGGTTGAGCGCGAGTCGCGAGAGAGATATGTCTCAAGGGTTCTTGTTTGGCACAAAACCATACTGACTTAGGAGTTGAGGATTTAGACTTAGGAGTTGGGGATTTGCACCTGTACTTTCACAAATGACTTAGATAATACAACTAGCACAACTAACATGGTTTTTTTTATATCAGTAAAAAATTAGGAAAGCACCCCCATATATATATATATATATATTCCATATTAACATTGTGTTTGTACATTTTATAATCTACATAAATCCAGAAAAAAAATTAAAAGAAGAACAGTAGGTTCAAGAAAACCACTGTGGTCCGTAGCTGGTGTACATTTGTTTGTCCATGTAAAGATGTAACGACTTGACAGGTGCTTCAAGTGTGACGAAGTCCAGTACCAATCCAGGACGCTCCTCTCGTGCTCGTGATGAATGACGACGACATTTACATGTGCAGCACAGCGAGGCCGCTGGCGCCTTGCACATTCTTACGACAAAAACGGCAAAAATTGGCTCACATGCCACGAGCTTGGCTGGCCGTGCCGCCGAACAGAGATGAGGTCCCCGGCAAGAGTGACAACTCGCTGTTCCTTTGTGTCTGAAAGCACTTGCAGCGCCAAACGGCCAATCTGGTCCATGGTCGGTCCATGGAGCCAGAGGAAGTCAAAATCCGTTGACAGATCGGATGACGCTTTTTCTTTGAGGGAATAAGGGAATTTTATTATTTCCTGTTATGTTATATACAAAAAAAATAGTTCCTGTAGTTTCTGCAGTGAGGAATTAGACTTTGTTCATGGATTTGTAAACGGCCCTGAGGTCTGTAATGGCGAGTGCGCCGATATGCTCTAAACCTGAACCTGAATGTTTGTAGTTTTATGCAAGTAAAGCGGGGGAAACCCTTTTCTCTAAAAAAAAATAGTTCCTGTGTAGGAGGGGCAGTACATTTCTTGCTCTGGTGGACGAGGTGACCAAGTCCAAACCCATATATACTCCTATAGGCAAGTAACTGTTTTTTTAATAAGAAAAAAAAAACGCACGCAAGAAATTTACAAAGCAACCAATGGCAATGGGGCGTTGCAAACGCCGTGCGACTGGGCGTGGTTGCTGGGCTTGGCGCTACGTTTGGCGTCGCGTACTGGCGTGGCAATGGCATCGAAGGCCGAGATCCACGAAGTCAAACGGGAAGCTGCACGTCTGCCGCAGCGTGCCACCGCCCCCACCCCACCTACAGCGGCCACGGGGTCCGTGTTTCGTTCGCATGGACAGGACACCGAGACCTGTGAAAGTTCAGCGGCCGAAAGCGACGCGCACCCGCCCCCGCTTCCACTCGACCACTCCCACCCGGAAAACGAAGCTGAAAAAGCCACGCTCTCGCCCCCGCCGCCGCTTCCGCGGCCACCGCCCCCCTTGCCTCCCTGCTCCCTCCCTCGCACGCCCATCTCCGCCGTCACCACCGGCCCCCGCCGCCGCCACTACTACAACTCAGAGGAGAAGCTGTCCTCCTCAAACTCTCAGTGTCTCGCTTGCTTACCTTCCTCCGCTCCCGCGGCAATCCCACTCCTGATCCGGGGCTCCACCCACTGGAAGTGCCCACGCGTTTTGGTCTCTAGTGCTTGGAGCCTTCTCGGTTGCACCAAATTTGGCCTTTTTAGGTGGGTAGCTCCGATCTTTTCAGCTACAGCTTTTATTTTCCGGTTTCTGCCACAGATTTGAGCATCTTGGTCTGGGGACGATCACCGCTGAGCCGTCCTCCCTGATCAGATGAGTTGTGGGTGTCTCCTCCCAATCCGAGATTGCAGGAGATGGTTGTAGCAGTAGCTTCGTCCCAATCTTCCTCCACGCCCCTGTCACCTTACCCGTCTTCGCCCAGCCTCGGCCGCGGCTTCATCAGGGACGCCTCGCCTTACAGCACCCAGACCCCGCCGCAGGTGCAGACGGCTGGTGTCGGTGGTGGCGGCGGCAATGGGAAGATCAGCCCAGCGGTGCTGTTCATCATAGTGATCCTTGCGGTTATCTTCTTCATCTCCGGGCTGCTCCACCTGCTTGTGAGGATACTGATGAAGAAGCAGCACGGCCGTGGTGCCGCCATGGGGGAGGAGCCTGCGCCGTCGCCGCACCGGACAGGCGCGCGGGACGCGGCAATGGACCGGCAGCTGCAGCAGCTGTTCCATCTGCACGACTCCGGGCTCGATCAGGCGTTCATCGATGCGCTGCCTGTGTTCGCGTACCGTGAAGTTATCGGTGGCAGCAAAGAGCCGTTCGACTGTGCGGTGTGCTTGTGTGAATTCGACGGGGAGGACAGGCTCAGGCTGTTGCCGATGTGCCGGCATGCTTTCCATCTGCAGTGTATAGATACATGGCTGCTGTCAAATTCGACATGCCCGCTTTGCCGTGGCACGCTCTTTGTCCCCGGGATGACGATAGATAACATGCTGTTTGATGATTTTGATGAGAGGTTAGAGGAGGAGCCTCTACCAGAGGAGTGTGAGGATGGACACCAAGTTTCCAGGCACAAACCCATGGATGAGGAGCAGCCAGTGGCCGAGAAGAGGGTGTTTCCAGTAAGGCTCGGGAAGTTCAAGAATGTTGGAAATCAGGGTGCCATCGGTGGTGGTGTGGTTGGCAATGGCAACGAAGCTGGTATAGTAAGTAGAGAGGCAGGGGAGAGTAGCAGTAGCAGCTTGGATGCAAGGAGATGCTTCTCCATGGGCACTTACCAGTATGTTCTTGGGGCTTCTGAACTTCGAGTGGCTCTCCAGACAGGTCAAGGCAGAAATGGTGCAAGCAGCAGGTTTAAAGGAAGAGTTGCTGGCTTGAGTTCTGTCAATGCTGACATTATGGAGGGCAAGAGGATTTGTGCGAGGAGCAAAGGCGAGAGCTTCTCTGTGTCCAAGATTTGGCAGTGGTCTAGTGTGAAGGGCAAGCTGCCAGCTCCTCCAGACACTTGCTCAGATACTGGGAGCCTACCATGGATGAAAAGAAATGCTGCTGGAGATAAGTCTAATATGTGACTCTGTCTATAGTCCTTTGTTTTTTTTTTCTGCCTGATGTTGGTTGCTAAGTTGCTTAGCTCTAGCTATTTCATCTGATTTAGGGTGTCTCAACAATCATTCATCAAGGGATAATTTTTGACAGGCTTGCTATATTGCACATAGTTTGTGATTGTTCACAATGGTGTAGTCTATATTGCCGTGTTGTTGGGTATTCCAGGAATTCCATTCAGAAGCCTATCATCACTATGAAGTATCAATTTTATTTACTCTATATATGTGTTATCGATTCTGCAATTTTCTCCTTGAATGTAAGTATGTAACTATCAAACATGAGACAATATTAACCTACAATGTGATATACGTCTAGACCATTGTAGTTATTAATCTGCAACTTCCTTAATAAACTTTCTATTAGTTATTACAGTAGCATTTCCAGTGTTTGCTCTAGAATCAAGATCTGAATGAACCTGACCATGGTTGCCCTATTACTTTTTTGCGAACTGTGTAGAAGTGTTATTGTGGTTATAAGTTGTTAGAAGGATATACATTGGTAATTTGTGAGGTGTCCTTGTTGAAAACATACATTTCTCAACAAGGAGTCTTCCTTGGAACAAACAGCTAGAACAAGAAGAGGAGTTGGTTTGACAAGCAATTGAAGAAGTAATATGAAGTTCTGTGACATCATTGTTAAAATTCTGTGGGGGTGCTAGGGTAGGTGGGGGAGGGTGAACGTGGGAGGGTGAACCTTGCTTGTTTATTTTCTATGAAGTGTGTCTGACTGTAAAATTTTATATTATTTACTACTTAGAGACTTAGTGATGTGATAAGTAATATGCTTTTGACTGGTGACTTCACATCCAAATTACCTCCTCTTTTTTTGCTTTATCACCTTTAAGCATTCGTATCTTAACTTCTAGAGCAACCTTTTGGATCTTCTAAACACCTCTTTAAATAATAGCCTATTGCTCACATGGCGGAATGACAGTTTCTTTTGTTATTTATGAATAACGCATGATACTTTTCTTCATCGCTGAACAATCCTTGATGATTGATACGGACGTTAACCTTTATATTTCACCTCAACAAATGTGTACTATTTAAGATATGACGGCAGTAACTGTCTAAGATTGCAGGAACAGTCTAAGCTTGCTATATGGTTTTGCCCATGCCATTGTGAATTTTGAAAACATAACATTTGAGTGATGGGCTCGGCTCGGTTTGATTAATTTTCTTGTCAAACTTAGCATAGAAGTTGCTATATTATACTGCTCTCACATTTGTTACATTTTAACTATTATTGTTAGTCTGTCCACCTGGTCAATGCAGCATGCCTGCAAGTGTTGGTGCATCAACTCTACCTTTTTGCTTATCGCACCTGTTGGTGGTGACTAGGTTTCTAAGTGGATGGCAGCTTTATCCTTATACAATATTAGTATTCTAATGCACTAAGTAGTACCGATAGCTGATCGAAGGCCCGTAGTGGCATGAAAGCTTGTATAATGCCTATCACATTATAATCTTTGGCTTATTTAATCATGGCCAAAGGAAGAAGTGCCAGCCATCACATACCTGCACTAACTAAGCTACATGCATTATCGACAGGATTCCAGCATATTGCTTGAGCGATCTTAGCTAGGAAATCATTGGTTTGCAAATGATTTCTGTCCTACCTGATAGTAATACACAGCTCATGTGATCATTAGGAAGATGCTAATCTGGCAGCATCATTGATGACATCATTGTTGCGGTTGCTGCTATTTGATCTCATATCAGATACTGTGATGCCTAGTTTGAGATTGGTTCCTTGGAAAGGCATGTTCTGGGCCAATTCTCGGAGGCTTCCGTCGTTCTTCAAAGACTCTATCCTACAGCCGTCGTCTTCTCAGAAATAATATCTTATTGACAATGGCAGCTGCAATGCAGATGACAGCGCTTCTTTTTTGAAGCGCCAACCTGCCAGCACAGCAAACTGCTTCTTTGCAATTTGGTTTTGAATAAACTGAAGCTTCTTTTTGTAGCTGGTATGATGGGAGTTTCTTCAGCTGTAACTTCTCCTTGTACAGAACTGAATTGAGACACCAGGATAAAGCTTCAAGGGCTGGTTCCATGCATGATTCAGATGGGCAGAGCTGCCGGAGCATGGCATGAAAGCAACATACTGTATGTGGGTCATGAATGAGATAGGAGGGTCACTACTATACACAGACCACGGTCGGCCTATATAATATTCTTCTTTTGTCTTGATGACTTAAAATCCAGGAGGTCATCAGATGGGCAGGACTGGTTGTCTGGCTGGCCTTTACTAGCTGGCATTCGATCCACCATCCATTACGCCATGAAGTGTGTCTGGTATCAGTTGCAACCTATACCCACACCCACCAAGGAGTGGAGTGTCTCTCTGATAGAGGAGCTTGTGGGGCTTTGGGTTGGATGGCATGGCAGCGTCAATCAAGATTGTCAGACCATACTTTAGTCCATGATACTCTGAATCCCAAGGCTGTGGCATGATCCCCGTGATCATGCACAGCAATGAAGGCCCAGCTTGACCATCTATCTAATCACAGCCCGAGAGTCAAAGTTACCGTTGACAGTTCCACATCTGGGCCACAAAAAGCGATTGGCCGTTCACGCGAAAGGCAAGATTATGATGAAGACTAGAGACTTGTTCAGCAGTAGCAGGTGGATTCGGGGAGGTGCTGGGAACACGCGCTCGACGAAACCGGCGGGTCATTGTTGGCCTTCCTGCTGTTTACTTGTTGGACCAGTCACCAATGATGTGCACGGGCGCAGCAAAGCGTCCAGAAGAACGCCTCCATGCAAGGTTTTCCCATCCGTGCGTCGCAATCAGTCACAGCTGGCAACACGGCAAGCTTTCGCACCTAGAATTAGAATTCGAATTCTTTTGCTTTGCTCTAGCTAATCATGCAAGTTTCCGGCCCAACTCTCCCTCATCTTGGAAGCAAAACAATGCTAACTGGCGCGATCACGACATTTCAAAAAAATAAAAAAATGCAGTAATTGTGCACTTCATTTCAATTGATGAATTGTTTGGGACAAAACTGGGACAGGATGAAGGATTCATTACAGCAGCAGCAGTAACATGACGATGAATATAATAGCAATCTCATTTTTACAGTGGCTAGCCAATCAACTCAACTGAACGGATGGAGGGGAGGAAGGAATTGTTTGTTTGTAGCAGCGATCTCTTACCATTCATTCACCGGCACACGCCCGCCCGCGGAATCGTCGAATCTACCCATCCAATCCAACCATAGAGAGTTTCGACACCCTTCCTTTGACCAATCAACCAACCAGCGTTCGGTTCCTCCTCTGCTCCGATCCGATGACCGATGGGGGGAAGGCAAGGCAAGTGAGGTCAGGCCCGGCCGGCTCCGTCGTGGGGCGGCAGAGGCGGCGGGTTGAAGAGCGGCGGCGCGTCACGGCCGCCGAGGTCCATGGACGACTTGGCGGAGGCGGGCGGGGCGACGAAGCGCGCGGAGAAGTCGCGGTAGCCGGTGTAGTCGCCCCCCTCGGGGCTGGCGCCGTGGCCGTCGTCGAAGTTGAGCGCGTAGCTGAGCGCGTCGTAGTTGAGCTTGCGGCCGCCGCCGCCGAAGTGGTGGTGCGGCCGCGTGGGTGGCCCGCTGCGGCCGAACCGCCGGATGAAGGTCTTCCACCGCGGACCGGCCACCAGCTCCGACCACTCGCGCACCTTCAGCACCGCGTCCACCGCGCGCTGCCACCAGGTCTCCTCCTCCGCGGAAACGGCGGCGCCGCCGCCGACCCGCTGGTGGGAAGAGGAGGAGGCGGGCCAGGGGAAGCAGCAGCACCGGTGGCCCCGGCGCGTGAAGAAGGCCGCCTCCGCCTCGTCCATGCCCGCGGCCGACGCGTCGGTTTCCATCGCCCGCCGGAGTGTGGTCGTGTCGTGTGGCGCGGGCCCGGGAAACCCTCTCCTCCTGGGTTGGCTGGGGGGCTGGCTGGCTGGCTCAGGGCAGGCGCCGCGGCGCGCGGCGGCTGGAGTTTTCGGGTGGATCTTTTTGGGGGCTCTTCTTGGGCTGTGGCGTGTGCGGGTGTGCGGACGGGGGGCGGTGGTTTTTATCGGGAGGTGGTTTTGGACTCGACGCGGCCGCGGGTGGTGGAGTCAACGGTTGGCGCGGCTCGCTGACGTGGGCCGGGAGCCGCGGGCCCGGGGCCTCGCAACGTTCGCAAACCCGCTGCGCTTACTTTTCCTCTCTCTCTCTCCAGATTCTTACTAACGGATCGTGCTGAATTTCTTCTTCTTGGCATCGTGCAAAACATGCATGGATCATTGATAGGGTACTTGGATTTTGAGCCCTAAATAAACTTCTGAAAATAAATTGCAGAGATGGAGCATCCTATAAAAACATTAAATTCACACCATATTATCGTTCTCGCTGATGCGATGTGATTATCTGAAGATGCCAGCTGGTTCTGTGTACTACTAATATTCCGGCATTTACAACGTGACCACATATGGAGGCAGCAATGCTTGGCCGTCATCGACCGCGCGCCGTGCAGGAGGGAGCCCAGCCCCTCGGCGTGGGGCGGAGTGGCTGTGGATTGGAAGGACAGCGCGGGCACAGATGGGCCGTATACAGTTGTTATCGCCGGGCTCGACGTGCCATTTGCATTACATTACTGGTGTCATCGCAGCTACGCGACGCCTGGCGCCGACGTTTGCGCACTGCATTATTATGGAGTAGCTGGCCGCGCCTGAACGTACTGTGATGTGGTTTCGATTCCTGTCTCGCAACAAGATCCGGTTGTTTTCCAGTGATGTGGTTTCGATTTTAAAACTGACAGCAGGATACAAATTTTGATTTGCGACCGCCATTACTAGAGAAGGAAGGCCATTAGCTCAGGCACAGTTAGCTGGCTGTCTTTGATCTGCTGGCTACGCATAATTACTCGGATAATGAAGCACCATGACGGTGCGCCATTCAGCATTTCAGGTACGCCTGGATAAATGGACCAGTAAATAAAACCTAGATTCTGTTTTCTTGGCTCAAAAGAAGCCGGTGTTTTCATTCAATTTTCCCCGAGTTACTCGAGTTGAGCAACAGGGAGATGGGAAATCCGTGTCCGCCGCAGTTGAGTAAAATAGCCCAGAGACTCGCCGGACGACTCGCGGCAACTTCCACTCCACTCCACCGCGCCGGTATCCGCACCACACGATTGCTTTCGGTCTTGCCGGTATTGTGTGGTTTGTTACGCATCTCAAGTCTCAGGCGCAACAACCAACATGGCCTGCATCGAATCACCCCAACTACAGAATGATGCAGCGAACCGGCCCATAGATAGAGGTAGTCCGTTCCCCGTTGGCGTTTAACGAAGCTCTGACAGAAAGTAGCGTCGTGTGTTCGCAGCGCCTCATCAGTTAGCTGCGATTTAGCCAGACAACTTGCCTGTGCTTAAGAAGGGATATTTCTCAGCCTTGTCTCCTCCAAAGTCACAGGATCAATTTGCATCCCACATGCTCAGCTCCTTTTTTGTCCCATCGGTTTGCAATGCGGCAGAGCAGAAATTCTCTCAAGAGCTTCAGTTTACCAATCAGAACAGGGATGCAGAGCTGTATATTTTTCGAGCTTGATCTGTGTAGATACCATCAAACTTTAAAGAGGAACCCTCATTGGTGGATTTGTATAAATGTCATCAAACTGTTCTGTTACGAATAACATCTGTCAAAAAGAACCCAAGTAAATTTTTCATGTTGTCCTACTGTTCCCTTGAATAGCAAAGTATAGCTGAAAGAATTGTTCAAGAGCTGGGCACAGGAACCAGCAAAAACTGTAAATTGGTACTTACAGAACATAACAAATGCGCTTCTACTTGGTCCCTTCCCCTGCATCGAATCCATCAGTTCATTTTATTAACCAGAGTACTGAAAAATATCATTCTGGAGACTTTACGTGGAAAAGATATGGTTAATTTCAAGCCACGATGGGAAATAAGAAACTTTATAATGTTCTCCATTAAATAGCTACATACAAATGAACCTATAATGCATAGAGGTGTTGAAAAGAACTTATAAATAGCCAAATACAAAGCCCAACAGATATGAAAAATGGTATCTACTGCCACGCTTGGATAGTCAGGCACCTATCCATTCTACCGACTCACTAAAATCATGAATAAGACAAGGAAAATAACAAGATATCTTTTCCAATCAGGTATACTGACATTTGCTCTAACGATGGATTTTTCAGCAAATCTAAAAAAACGATGCTCTCCACAAACCGATTTTTCAGCTAATCTAAAAGGACGATGCTCTCCACAACCCGTTTATCATGGATACATCAGTGCCTTACTTGCGAACCAAGCGGGGGCTCGGTTGGTCAGCTTAGCAGGGCTGCCCGACTGCGGTTCGAGCGCTGGCTCCGCCTCACCTTTCTTCTTAAGAGTATCCGGGAGACTCCCCCATGTTACAAAAAAAAAAAAATCCTTTTCCATCATCCCTACACCCCAACTTTCTTGGGACTAAAATATTTTGTTGACTCCCCCATGTTACAAAAAGATCCTTTTCCATCGTCCCTCTACCCCAACTTTCTTGGGAGTAAAAGAATTTGTTGTTGTCGTTGTTCGAGAAGGAAATACTGCAACTTTTCAAATAAACAAATAGAAAATTGGCTTCATCATTTTCAATAAAAAAGGAAGTGGAAAAATAGGGTGTCCCTTCCCTCCCAGGATAAGAAAATCTTTGCAGAAGGGGTGGAGGCCCGATCATTCGGTATCTCTGATACATTAAGATTTCCTATCAGATAAAGAAGGAAGAAACCACATAGTAAATTACAGGATTACTAATTGAGAGGAAGTAGTCTATAATTCAGTATCTTATGTAAGACCAAAGGCATACCAGATTTGCTTGCTCAGAACAGACGGAGATCTTTGGGTTGTCAGGAAAGTTTATTGAAATAATGGTAAGGCATCAGGCTTTTCATTATTATGTTCTGTACTTCATTTTTAACATCAAACTATTACATTACAGAAGATCAGAAACCATACAAAAAGAACATTCAGTCACAGGTTGGTATAGTGCCATTCTACTGCATCATTAGTATAGTTCACAACAGTAGAACATAAGAACTTACAGTAAAATGGAGATGGAACAGTGAATGAGGCGTTATGAGTAGTAACCTCACATAGGTTTCCACCATAGCAATGCCAGGGACAGCCTTTAAAAAGAATGCAGAGGAAAAAAATGAAAATCAATAAACATTTGCTTACAAACATACTTCACTAGAAATCTGAAGACTAGAGATCAATGATTACAGATCGTACGATTGATTAGTCGTACTAATCGGTCGGGGTACCGTCGACTTCTACAAGTCGCCCGATTAATCACGATTAATCATCCTAGTCGGTCCCACGGCGACTAGGTTCGACTAGACGACTTGTAAACATTGCTAGAGGTGATTTCACAAGGTGGAAATAAATTACTTCAAATAATGTAAGTAAACCTATGGCGATTTGAATATACATAAATTGTTAGGTAGTACTTTAATGTGATATATTGTGTATTGCAGTAATACTTAAATCATACCCTGGATGTAAATACTTAAACGAGTGTTAGTTATATCCACATGAGCGCTTGCAAGAACAACCAAAAAAGGTAGACAAGACCTAAAAATAGATAAATAGAAGGAATCAACTTAGGAACTTAGGTCTTGGCAGAAATTCATGTTTGGTCTACCTGGCCAAGAAATATGGTCTCCTCAAGCTGATGCAAGCTTCAGATAAATATTGATAGACATTCCAGAAAGCAATGTCATTGACATAGGATAATTTGCACACATCATCATTGTTCTTTCATTTGACTGTACATTATGCCTTTGAATTAAATCTGCTATTCCAGCTGACGTAAACCAGACATTAATGCTTCACAAGCTGATTGTGCCAAAATAAAGGAGAGAACCTAGAACATCCCTGTCGCCCTCTGATGAATATATGTCCACCTGATTTAAGATGCAGCAATATTTTTTTCTCAAACACACCTGCAGCAATATTTTTTTCTCGAACACAGCTGCAGCAATATTTTTTCTCGAACACAGCTGCTGCAATATTTTTTCTCGAATACAGGTGCAGCAGTATTGTATATCCACAACTATTTGTATGGCATTCAACTGAAATAGAGAACAACATGGCACAATGCTTGGGAACAGACCTAGCAGTAGCTCTCTCAATCAAATAACGTCTGCATTCCCCGGTTGCAGCAAGAGCAATACTGGCAGCAATCTCTGACGTACAGAACACCACAAATTCAGCAGCTGCAGACCCAATTATCAAACTTTAGCGATTGGTATCTACCAAATTAACAAATTCTACATGCCGATGGATGAGGGGCAGGAATTATATGTGATTAAGTCTAAGAGTTGTACCTTTAGCAGTGCTCAATATAAAGTATGCAATCCATGTTTGGCTTCACTAAACATTTATTTCCTTTTGTTCACTAACAATTCCCAGTCAAATTTCATGCTTGAATGAATGATATTGGTCACAGTCAGAAAGATTGTCATCACCAGAAGTCCCCACAAGAGCATACCCCATTGCTGAACTTGTGAAATCTGACAGCATCCCTCACAAGAATATCACGCCCAGTAATCTTAGATATGAACTTTGTAGCATTGTGACAATCTACACAAACCCGCAGATTCTTGACAATACGAATTGGCATTTCCTGTGGAACAAATATTAATCCGAAGGCAATTGCAAGCTTCTCGCTGTGATGGCTGACCATGTGAACCTTATCAGTATCTGCAACATCATGCAGCACTGAACTGACATCAGGTTTGTATCCTTCTTCAAGCATCTTGGAGTTGAGCCACTCGAGCTTTTCATAAATTCCCTTGGAGCAGGGGTGAGACTGGTCGTCAGCAGAAAAGATGTGAACTTTATTCTTATACTTGATCCAGCTACAACCTGGCTCCTTCTTCACTTGCCTGTCCCTCATTCCATGCCTTAGCTGGGCAACCTCATTCCATTGACCTTTAGCAGCATGCATGCTGCATAGCAACACATAGCTTGCCGGGTTCTGGGGATCGATTTCTAAGAGATTCTCGGCAGCCCATTTGCCGATTTCCATGTCACCTCGCAACCTGCAAGCACTCAGCAATGTTCCCCATCCAATTGCGTCAGGGTGCATCGGCATCTGCTTTATGAACTCCTCAGCTTCTTTTAATTTCCCAGATCTGCTATACAAGTCAATCATACAGGTGTAGTGATCATCTATGGGCACAATACCATGGTCCTTCTGCATGGAATGGAAGTAGCTGCGGCCTTTGTCAACAAACCCTGCACGACTGCAAGCAGAAAGAACGCCGATAAATGTTACTCCATCAGGCTTCACGCCCTTAGCCAACATTTTCTCGAACAAATCAATAGTTTCTTTTGCCCTCCCAAACTGAGCATACCCAGAAACAAGTGCTGTCCAGGAGACCTGATCGTGAAACGACATCTCATCAAACAATCTGTGTGCATCCTCAATGCTACCACACTTCCCATACAAGGTAACTAGTGCATTGGACACTGTGATGTACCGCATCAATCCTGACACAAGCGCTAGGCAGTGAAACTGAGCTCCTTCCTCTAGGCTTGCTAGGTTAGCACAAGAACTTATAACACTTCCTAGGGTGAAATCATCAGGATCAATGCCATCTCTTTGCATCTCAGAGAACACCCTGACAGCCTCCTCACTGAACCCATTCTGTCCATAACCAACAATCAATGCAGTCCATGAGATGATGTTTTTGCACGTCATCCTCCTGAAAACAGTTTCTGCCAGTTTGATGCTCCTGCACTTTGAGTACATGTCAACAAGCGCACTCCCGACAAAGACATTGTCATCGTAGCGAGTCCTGATTATGTAGGCATGGATCTGTTTCCCCTGTTCCAAGGCTGAAAGGGCACCACAGGCTGTGAGGATGCTTCCGAAGGTGTACTGATCAATAGCAATGCCCAGGAACCTCATCCTCCTAAAAATGCCAAGAGCCTCTGACTCCAATCCATTCCTTGTGAACCCCGTAACCATTGTGGTCCAAGTAATGGAATCTCTGTCCGTCAT
>CM039122.1:67645733-67657772 GCA_022036555.1 Microstegium vimineum | reverse complement strand
CCAGTTCCCCACCGACATCTAAACCCTAATCCGATCCAGAGGGGCGCTGCCAGCGACGGGATTCCCCATCGACGCCGACGAGCACCCGGATGGCCATGGACGCGACAACTGACGCGACAACCGACGGCCATGGCGAGCAGCGGCTCCTCGAACCCCGGCGCTACCGCCACCGCCACTGCACTGCCTTACGCCGACACCTCCGGTCTGCATACTACCTCTCTCTCTCCGTGCATAGCATACGGACTGCATCTATTCTATCTACCTACTCGAAACTCCACTGGATCCGCTCCTAGACGATCCTATGAACCTAGCACACGCGTCTTATTGATTTGGCTTATCAATATGACAATAAAATAATAAAAAATAACATCAGTCGGCTCATCCGCCATAGAAACGATCAGCCGAATAAGCCGCGCGGTAGTTACCGGCCTGTCGGCATTCCGATCGATCCTCAACCTACACATCAGGAAAAGATGATCGATCCATTCTGTCGGAACCGGAACAGTGAGCTTTTGAGTCCAGCATCACTGAACCTTGCTTAAGGTTCCATGCAGCTTTGATGCTGCCGGCCGAGATTGGTCCCGCGACTGAAAGATGCCACTGAACACAACGCTGAACGTGCTAACCTCCAAGTGCGTCCGGCCGGGGCTTGAGTCATCAGTCAGTGGAGGGTCCACTCATCTCATCTGTCGCGGTTCCGTTTCCCGCCAATACCTCGTTTCCTCTGAATGAATCACTTGTTCCACACTCGCAGCAAATGATCTCTCTGAGAGTTGCAGCTACCACTGACCAAGTAAATTAATGATTGATGATGAAAAATGAAATCCACTCGCATCACTCTCTCGGCGGATCCTCCTTGCCGGCAGCCGGCAGGTGATGCATCACGTACGTGCCTTTTACTTGCACTTTGCGTCCGCAAGTGCTAGCCATCTCTCTTTGTTTTTTTTTTGTTTTTTTTTTTGACAGTGCGAAGTTCCAAGTGGCAAGTCCTTTACGAAATGGTTTCACTTTGCCTTTTGGTACGCGCTGACATTTCATCTGCCTGAGGCCTGACAGTCCCGTTAAATGTTAATGCACTACTCCTACGTACGTACTCCGTACATGTAAGCAGTTCTGTTGCCTCTCACCAAAAGCTCCCCCCGACAAACACAGCACTTGTGCGTTGATGCGACCTTTGAAAGCTTAAATTTTCGGCGTGGTCGTTCCTAATCTCAGAACATGTGCTGATTACACTTATGAAAAAGGATTAATTAGGACAGCTCAAAGTGGCGGCAGCCAAGGTTAGTGTCCACTTGCTGTCTGGCACCCGCGAGAGACAGCGCGCATAAACTACGTACGTCCCTGCTTGGCATCTTTATTTTGGCTACTAGTATTGCGATGTGTACTCCTATATAAGTATATGCCGCTGGCGCGTTAGTGTGTACGTACACGATGCCATTGCCTGATTCGTGTTTGTAGTAGTACGTTCGTAGTAGTAGTATCATCGGCGTACATCCGTCCTATTCAGGTGCCATATAAGAATCTATACGGATTCGTGGGCGTGCCTCCGTCGTGGCGAACATCGGAACCCACCACAGCACTACAGTGTGCCCTTTCATCCTGTCTCGCCCTCCCGTCCCTGCTGCTGTATCGCTTTGTCTTGTAGTAGTAACTGCATCGGCACAGCCGCACAGGATATGGATTTCCATTCCAGATATTGCAAGGGTACATGGTCTGATACTCTGATGCTGGCGAGTGCCGAATACATACCCACAGACCACATCTCTGTGTAGGAGGGCTGGAGGGTCGCGCCTGTTCGGCTGATTGTTTTTGCAAATAAGTCGACTCACTGATGTTGTATTTATTTGTTTTGTTATGAAAAACCATAACTGATAAGCCGGGCTTATAAGCCAAGCTATCAGTAAATTGTTTTCACCCTGGATGTTTTGTTGCGGACCTGCTTGGTAAAATCTAACGAAATCGATTCGGTCGAAGCGCAGAGGCTGAACTCTAGCTGACACTGAAACTGATATTACTCCGTTGTCCGTACTAGTAGCTCCTTGAAGCTGTTTGGTCGCCCTCCCCAGCACGGCTATTATTGCGCAGAGGCAGAGATGATATGGTATGGTCCCTCTCTGCGATCATGTCCACCACTGCAGCCATGGGCACGCAACACCACAGCGGGTCAGGGGTCAGGGGAAGGTGCTCGCTCGCGTTGATTAATTACTGATTACCGCGGCAGCCGCCGTGGTTCACCTGATCAGAGTACGTCAGAGACAGGGTAAAACACTGATGGAGTACGAGAGTTCAGCCAGGCATTACTCCCGGGCGTCCGTACGTGCGTGGCTCAGGTCTCAGGGGCTGTGCTTCCTCGTGGGCTTGTGCCCGCGGCTCACTCATGCATGGTGATGGTCCCCCTGCACTGCACGGCGTGCTCGGTTCACCTCACTCATGCACGCTGGCTGTTGCTGTCGACCGTGCGGTGGCACTGGCCGGCCGCGCGACGACGGAGCACCTCGCATGGCGGGTACGCCTGGGCCTGCAGGCGCTCGCTTTCGGGGCATTAAATCCCGCGTGGACGCATGCATGCCGGCGACGGCGACGCGGTGCGCACGGACAGCGGGCGCCCGGGCCCCCACCCAGGCCCACTCCCTTGAACCGGAAGCCTTCAAGGCGCCGGCTTCTCCACGCACACACGCCCGGCCCGGTGCGGCGGCGTACAAATACGATGTCGGGGGCGCCACAGCGCCGGTGGATGGAAACGACGACGACTCGCTGGCGGCACCGATAGCCTACCAGCAGCCCTGCGGCGAGCGCGTGCGCGTGGGGGGAGCTCACTTCCCTTCGTCACCTCACCTGATACGAGCCAATTGCTAGCCAGCCGGTTTGCTTAAGGACGTGTCCTCCCCAACCCATCTAGCCCAAGTGTTTACTGATTGCGGGCGGAGGTAGAGGCCATGGCCCATGGCCAATGGCCATGCATGGGCCAGCAGGAAGCAGCCAGCGCTCGCGTCGTTGAGCCATCACGCGCGGCGGGGCCGGGGGGAGGGGGCCCACAAAGGCTGGCATGGGATGCGACGGGTCGTGTTCTTGTTCCTGTACCTGGGTATCGATGGAGGTGAAACTGATCGATGCGGCGTTTCTGTGGTGTACGGTGAACCACAAGTAGGAGTATTCACATAACCACATTCATGTGGCGCGGTACAATACAACGCGAGCTGGTCAACGCTGCGCCTGTTCGCTCTCACCGTCGTGCCGTGTGATGAGCCCGAGGGGACAAACAACGGGGCCCGGGTGTGGACGTACAAGTCGACGGAGAAAGACCTGAAGGAATTGTATCGCTGGGAACAGATCTACGTACCACTCATCGCCTGCCTCTGCGACTGCGAGATGGTGTGGCACTCCGGATCGCCAAGAACAGACACAAACACTGCCATCACCAGGCCCTGGTCAGGTGAGTGCACGGTGATTGAGAATCGGTGAATGCCAAATGCTAGAGTACTCCTGTCTGTCATATGCAGTGAGCTGTGAGCAGAGGCGGGCAGCAGGCAGCAGGACAAAAGTCCATGTGGGGTCACCACGCAGCACTGTTTCGTTAGGCCGACTGCCGGAAGCTCAGGGCCCAGGCCCACGTGTCCCTCTCACCTTTGCCCGGGGTCCCGGTCCAAGTGGACTTTGCCCGCCCGTTCTTGTGCCAACCGGCTCCGGCCACTCACGTCCCCTGCTGAAGCCGAAACGGAGCAGCAGCAGTGGCGTTCCCAAGGCAACGGCCGCCCCTCGATCCGTGTCGCACAGGCGTTGGTTCCACGACAGGGGAGGAGACATGGCAGGGAGAGGGGGCCTCGGCGAGCGACGAGCGCTCGCGTCCGCGTCCACAGTCCACGCCGCGGCAGCTGCTAGCGGCCCAGTCAGTAGTCCTGCGACCGCCGGAGACAGACGCCTGCCCGCCGCGACCGCGAGACCATGGGAGCGGGAGGACGGGAGCACTTCGCTGGAGCCAACGATCTTTTCTTGATCGCGGACACTAGCTCTTGCCTCGTTCCAATGACGCAGAGAGGAGGAGGATAAGGAGGCAGCAGGGGCTCACGTCCTTTTCGTCGTCGCTTGTTCACTCACGTCCCAGATCGATGGGCCATGGTTCCACGGCGATCGTCCGTCCGTCCGACCGGCCGGCCGGTTGGCAGGCCCCAGCGATCGGACATCTCAGAAGCCGCCATGCGTGGGGTGCCAGTCCGCTCACTGCTCGCCCACAGTTACGCCTGCCGGCCCCGTGGAAACTGACACGAGCAAGCAAACGGGCATGGCCGTGACCGTGACATGTCACTGTGCGCTCCCGCGTCCGTGTCACCCAGGGGGCGCCGTCGTTCAACGCACACCACGGCAGCCACATCCCGTCATCGGATCAGATGCCGGACCGGACCACACGTCAGGGACGTACCGCGACGCACAGCCTCCGCCGCGCGCTGCCGGTGCGTGACATGGCGTGGCACCGGCCGGGTTGGCGCGCGTCCTCGCCCCCGTCCCGTCCCTCGCTGACGAGGACCAGCGTGAGCCAGCGCAGGACACGGCCCCGCGTGCCGGAGGCCTTTTGCTTGACGCCATGCTTGACGCCGGGCGACCGAGCATGCGTTGCATGGCACTCACTGGTCCGGGGTCCGTCTGGCACTCGGACTTGCCACGCCATACGTTGCGGGATTGCGTCCGTTGGTTCTGTGATGAATAATCCGACGCATGCCAGCCGCCCAGCCGCGTGTTGCTGCAACGTCCTGTACGCGACGCACCAGCGATAGAGAAGGGTGAAAGAGAGAGCTTAATTTGCTAGCACGGAGCGACGACGCATGGTCGATCGTCTTTCTCGCTGCCGTCACTTTCCCTCCTTTTTTCGCCATCGAGGATCGTTGCGGCCATGATGAGTGCCCTCACGGGCTACCCATATCTCCCTGTTCCTCCTTCCAGGCACACCATCATGACCCTCTGACAGCGGCATCTCCTTCGTTCTCGCTGGTTTTTTTCCCCTGCCCGTGCAAGTCTCCTCCGAGGCCCCGGTCCGGCTCCGATCGATCCGTTGAGCTAGCAAGCACTCGGTCGCCTTCCCTTTTGTCGGACCGATCACAACACGTCGCCGGAATCGCTGGCGGGTCGAATGGCATAAGAACATGTACATTGCACCCGACGACGCTGGGATGGGAGTGGGACGGATCGTCCTTGCTGTTGACTGTTCTACTGTCTCAAAAGTTCGTCCGATCGATCCAATACCTTTCGCCTTTGGCCTTTGGATGACCCATCATCTACTGGATCAGGATGGGCACCGAGCCTGATATGTTCTGATCATCTGTTAAGGGACAAGGGAACCTTGAAGTTTAAACTCCATGCATGAACTCATATAGATTCGTACTCCCGTATGCCTCGTCATCCATGCAAGCAAATTTTTTCGTTGCTACCTTGGATAGGCAAATTTGGCTCGCGAGCGCTGCAAGCCTTGCCTTGTTGCAGGAGGCGAGGCAAGGGAATCCACTGAGGGCTCCTTTGAATACCTCAAACACTGCCGCTTCCGGGCCTACGTTTTTTAGCAGGTGACTCCTTTCGGGTTGATCAGTGTCACCATAGATTTTGTACACTAGGGTGAGTAGGAGTTCATATACAATTTATTTCACCTCCTAGGACACTACTAAGGCATGTTGTATTAAAGTTTTTCTCTATCTTAATACAAAGATGCACAAACATTTTGTGTGATCGAGAAAAAAACAAAAAAAACACCGGTATCCAGGCCTCATCCACAGGTGGAGAGTGCCCCGCGTGTCCACTCCTCTTTCGAACCTAGGTGTTAGTTTGGAAGCAATCATGTAGCGAAATAACCCCGGCTTATTCCTCCCATCCCCGTCCATCCATGTGGACATAAAAGAACGGCTTCTAACCCGTGACAATTTTTCCATGTCGCTCGCTTTCGCTTTGTCGTCATTGCGGGTTCGTCCATCCACTCGAGTGCTCGCCCGCCCGCACCTCCCCATCTGCTCCAAATGAATACAACACTAGAATGTTGGGATACCCCCCCCCCCCCCCCAACCAACACACACATGAATTTCATCCAAACGAGTTTCATTACCAGTAAAGGAGCCCTGAGTATCCAAACAACCCCTCTTTCTGAATATATGGGCATATGGCATAAACAAACATTAGTTATGCACTTGGACCCCTGGCTCATACTCGCCTCTCGTCTTGTCGAGCAAGAAAATGAAATGTGTGGGTGTATTTGGTTCGTGGATGGAGTTGCATTGTATATTCTGACTAAGACTGACTCCAACATGCTATCCATTCTGCTACCCAAACCCAAAACTGTGTGCTCCATGTTGCTTTAAGGGGAAAAAAATTAGTGTCCAATAGAGTAGGCAAAGTAAATAGGCATTTTGTGTCGGAGTCAAGTAGGAACCAAAAAAGCATAGTCTGCGAGTGAAACATATTTTAGCAGGAAGACAGGAACATACGTGAGGCTGCAAAGGGAAGAGACGAGGCAATATCAGGCTTGTTGTTGTGGCTCTGCAGTATTTGTTGGAGAAGATAAGCTTTGGGTATGTTACCCTTTTATTGGACGCAACCCAAACAAGCATATATGGGTTAGTGCTGTTGGAGATAGTCTAAGTCAGTGGCGGAGCCAAGGGGGGCTGGCAGGGGCCATGCCCCCCCCCCCCCCCCCACATTTTATAACAACAAAAATTACTAGTATACTTTAATATTTTTTATTTATACTAAGAGAGAAACTATATAAATTATATATATATATATTAATATATTCTAGATAATAAAATTATACAAAATACTCCCTCCGTTCCAAAATTAATGTCATTCTTGTTCCTCGAGAAGTCAACGTTTTTAAATGTGGGTGATTATATATTAAAATATATAAATAATTATGCTAAGTAATTAGTATCATCGGAAATATATTCAAGTCTATTTTTTAACAAATTTATCTAGAGATATAAATGTTGCACGTATTTTTTCTACAAACTTAGTCAAAGTTGAAATATTTTGACTTGCACGCATCCCATAACGTTATTCTTTTTGGGACAGAGGGAGTACAACTAAATTATAAAATTATAGCAATAGAAAAGATTGAGTTAGTGTTCAAAATTTACGAACTCACTCCAGATGTCTTGACGTTAACAAGCATGTCACTTACCTATGAAAAGTAGTGTTTGATGTCTGTTTGGAATGCGAGAATTTCATGAGATTGTGCCAAAATTTCCTGGAGATAAGTTCATTTTCATAGAAAAAAAAGTAGAAATATGAAAAAAAATTGTGTTCCAAAAAAACGCTTAGATCCTAGATACATATAAGAATATGTCAGCACACGTTAAAGTCAATGAATTAGTTTCGACAATCACCATTTGGAACCTAACAAGTTAAGTGTCACTTAATTTTTACATGTCATTTTTTTTACCGACCCCCCTTGACTATAATTTTTGGCTCCGCCACTGGTCTAAGTGGATCAAGGTTGAATGGAACTTATTTCATAAAAGATGATGTTTGGTGAGGTTGCATGAACGGACGAAAAAAAAGTTCGATTACTTCTACAAACGAATGCAGTCTGTAATACTTAAGAGGCTGACATGTGGGACCGTATGGGAGAGCCTGCATCTGCAGAACCTGACTCTGCTGTGAAGGCCAGATCGGCCGTATCCCCTCAGCCTGCATGCGGCCATGCATTTGCATGGCAATGCAGCGGGCCGCACGACGCTGGGTGCGGACGCTAGACTATTCTGACCTGTGGACCTGACAAATACAGTGGGGTTAGTTCTATCACTATAGGGTTAGTTATAAACACCGTGGTGCAGATTTATTAGAGATCCGCACGATGCCTGGATGCGGACGGTCCGCACTGAACTTTTTTCCAATGCAGCGCATAACAGTGGAGCTGCAGTCTGCTTACCAAACAAACTGCTTTCCTGTTTTATACGGATGCACTTGTTTAGACTCCCGGAAAGCAGGCACCCAAACACGTCCTTGATTTCTTTTCTCACCTCTCGTTGACTCGTTATCCACATACAAACTATTGTTGTATTTGATGCATAAACGGCCGTTGATTAGAAAAAGGAAATGATAAATGAACAATGCCAAGTCGATCAAGCTAGCTACGTTCAGTAGATGGCGGATGACGATGGCTATTTGCAAGATGCAAATCCAGCAGTCCGGCGCGAGATGGCTGGTCACGGACGGTGTCACGTGTGGAGTGTGGACCGTGGTCACCGGCAACTTTCCATACATGGGCAAAGCAGAGACCGGGTTATTTCGCGGATGACGATGGCTATTTGCACAAAGGACACCACCAGAAGTGCAGATAGATGCAGCCGTCTCTGCGAATGTAACATGACCATGGTAAGGTCTTATTTGGATGTGCATGTATCGGCCTCAAACCACATGAATTGGAGTATATATTAGTTTAAATACACTCCAACACATGTGGTTTGAGGGAGATACATGCACATCCAAACAAGGCCTAATGAAGGGTCAATCAAATACTCTTTTCTTCCAAATTATAAGTAACTTTAATTCTTTTTATACATCCTAATATATGTCCATTTAGAAGAAGAAAAATGATGCGAGTTTATAGTTGGAGTCAATGTTCAGAGATAAACGGAATATACGTTTAGAACTAGATTAAATGATCGGATTTGCTACCTCACAACCGGATTTCTGAGCGTCCGATCCGATGCATCCGACCGATCTCGCCCCGCTTCCTCCGTTGCACAGATCCACGCTGAGAGCTCCTTCGATTCCTCTGTTGCCACCCCCATGCCATCGCCCCCATGCATGTCACCGGCCCAAGGCTTCCTCTGCCTCCGCCCCTAGGCCGTCGCCCCAGCTCGTGTTCCTCTGCCGACTCTGATGCCCCGGTGCGGGCACTGGCTTCCTTCTCAGCTCTCTGCTTCTTCTCCATTGTTATTCTCCATTGCTCTGTTCTCTGTTCTTCTTCCATTTGTATTTGTGCATAATTTATGAGCAATTTGATGATATTTGTGAATAATTTGACATATATTTCTTTGTTATCTGAAATCCATAAAACTATTTTGTAAAAAAAAATTGGAAAAATTCGGTATGTGTTTGTGTTATTTTCAAACTACATCACTGTATTAAATAAATTACACTGAAGAAATCATTATAAATATAGTAATAATACAATGTAAATATAGTTATCAGACAACATAAGTGTATAGAAAAAATGTGGTCATTGAAAGGAGCTAAAATAACCAGTTATTGTCTAGACGGATCCTAAATGATTTGTTTTCCACGTAGATTAAGTAGTAACTCTTGGTAGGGCAAAGCTGAAAGTGTAGAGCATGTTGGCGCTGTAAAGACTGCGACGGCAGCCTAACCAGAGAAGAGATTACTGTATGCAGAAGATTAGCTAAAAGGAGTAGGGGGAGCACAAGGACCCAACAAAGCACTTAATGCGACAGCAACCTAGCGGGCCCTGATTGTCGCTGGATATGCTCCACAGGTCCACATCAAATCCCACATTAGCGCATAATGCCCTGCACCGAACGTAACCCCACTTAACTTTTATTTAAATCATTTGTCTATCCAATTACTAACTGCCTAGTACTAGCAGATGTTGGGACTGTTCCGGAGGAGGAATCCCATGCTATTTCGGAAAGGGAGGAGGTTAAAAATTACAAAACCACCAATTTTTCTTGTGAAGAAATAGCCAAGTTTCTGCACCTTATATTATTAATTAATTATCAACCACATGTGGGCAGCAAAGTAGGACTAGATCCCATTTTAGACGATGAAAGTAGGATTAGATTAGATTTTACTATAAAAGGCCCATGTTTATGGTGAGCCGACGGCATGGCGAAGGGACGATAGATGGTGGGAGGTAGTGCTACAACGATGCGGCACGATCATAGGCTTGGACACTTGGTGACTTGATAGTTGTCATGACCCACAGATAAGGTTCGGTGAAAATAGGGTTTGAGCTCGTGGCTCATGAGGAATGATGATTTTTTTTTGAAAGATCTGGTTACTCGTAATTGTATTAATAAGCGAGAGAAAATAGAGTTGCATTCTTACATGTGGGAAGAGTGCTATCTCATATAGTACACAATCATATGAGATGTAGATAATTAACTAAAACTAATTACTCATAGATGTTGGACAACCTTTACGTAACTAAGCGCCCCCCACGCCGAGGCCATTTATCCCTGTGAAAGACTATGTGCTTTGGTCTCCTTTCATCATTGAAAACTATTGGATTTCTCTACGCCACGGAGTGTTCATCGTTGACAACTATTGGATTTCACTATGCCACGGAGTGAGGATGCCTAGTGAGTGTGCCCATTTTTGTGCCCTTGTCGGTCATTGATACGAACGACTTCTCCATCTCGTTCTAATCAGTCTAGACAACTCGGTGTAAGTAGGTACAATTGCTCTATGTTGCAGTTAGCTCCTATGCCTTTCGCATGAAGTGGCACTCGACGAATAAATGGATAGCGGCCTTTAAGTTTCTTTCACATAAGGCACAAAAACAGTTGTTCTTTCACTCTCGTAGCTTGAGTATAGCTGTGGTCCATAAGATGTCATGTAGTAGGAGCCATAGGAAAAACTTGCAGCGTGGAGCCGCTCAAGCCATATAGATAAGTTTAGAAAAAATTGGAGATAATTTGTCCACTAAATTTGATGGTGTAGGTAGAATTTACGGAGTATTCCCTAGAGCTTTCAAAGGTCCAAATGATGATGATTCTCGTGATAGTAGCAAAACGGATATATAGTGTCTATCTAGATCTCCACGTATGTGCCTCTCGAGTCGTTTGGATACAATAGGCCGCACACAACTCTACCCGACAACCTAGCTAATCAACTACCACATGTGTGTATTTTGTTAGTTTTGACATGCACTGATCAGCTATATGTGGTGCCTTTTTTTTTACATGCACTAGGCAGCTACTAACCTACTACTGTCGTACTGAGTATTTTGTTTAGTTTAGGCCCCACCGTGGAAATGTAAAAATGTTGTATGCTAGCTTGTGCAAACGGAGGTCTAGACATGCACATGCATGACCGATTTCGGGATTCCGTTGGCTCCAGTTGAATCGTTACCAGTTATCATCTCATGGTGGGTTTTATATGGGTCCAGCTGAAATTTTTAGAAATTCAGAAAGTTGTCAAAATTTCATCGATATGTTAATAGAGGTTTCTATGATGCAATAAATAACAATTCTGAAGTATTTTGGATTTATGTAATTACCAAGCATGATTATACTTATATTGATCTAATGGATAAGAAGTCATAAGAGAATGTTTGGCTAATGGTTTATATGGTTAATAAGCTGACTAATGTTGTTTTCTTAGAGAAAAACTTTATACCAACCAGATTGTTCGGTCACGCTCTTTTTTATGGCCCTTTAGGCAATCTTTAGTGGGAGTTTTATGTCTCAGTTTTCAATGCAATCAGAAGATCCATTATACTCTCTCTATTCACATCAAACTGTCATCATCTTTCTTCATCGATATAATGTCGTATCAATATATTTAATGTCTATAAAAATTTAATAAAACACCATTGAGACTGACCTTAGTGCAGAAAGATGTTTATAGAAATTGGATAGATTTAAACAGAAAACGAAAGAAAAAAAAATCTAGCGCACCTAATGTTCTAAAAATGTGCTTAGGAATCCAATGGTTGGCGTGATGAGTCAGTGCAAAGTACTCTCTCCATCCTTTATTAAGTGTTATTTTTTTATTTTCGTGTCACAACTATGACTAAATTTATATAAAATATGTGTAATATTTATGTCTTCAAATAAATTTATTAAAAACTAGATAAAAAATCTATCTGATGATATGAATTATGTATCATAAACATTAATAGTTTTTTTATATACAAAATTAATGTAAGTTATTTTTCGGGAAATGAAGGAGATAATTATTTAGTTATTTAGGGACAGAGGGAGGGAGTAGAGTTACAGTTTTAATTTAGTAACACCAAATCCGCCCTAAATTTCAGCAAATTTTGTACCTATCTCAAGCGGTCAAACTCATACCATGAGGTGATTTATCCCTTATCTC
>CM039122.1:67557341-67645633 GCA_022036555.1 Microstegium vimineum | reverse complement strand
GTTGCCGGGTGCTGTCGAAGAACTGCATCTAGTGTAGATGGAGTACTGTAGTTGGCACACCGGTCCGGTCGCTGTGAAGCCTGCCAAATTGCCGAATTTTACTACTGCTTCTAGAAATGAACGGCAGCGCACGATGAGCATGCCTGCTCAACTGTTGCTGGGACCGGGAGGGAGGAGATTCCACATTCCAGAGCACAAATCAGCTGGAGTAGCATGGTGGCCAGAAAGCACAAAGGTGGTTTTCGGACGGAGTGCTTTGTGCTTAAAACGCGTTGCTAGTTGCCTCTCCCGGCCGAAACGAGCTAGCGTGCAGAAAACAGCTAGCAATGGCAGTTGCAAGCCAACGGACCACACGTTTACCTTTGTGTTGTTGCAGTCAGGCAGGACCAGGAACGTATGGGACACGGTGCCATGTATGTACGATGTGCCCGTCTTCCTTTGTGTACAGTTTGGCGTACTCCGGCACTCGTTATAGCCAAAAAGGAACGCTAGGCTGATCTGATCAGGAATGCAAGATAAATTCAGACGTCAAGTATGGAAAAATCACGCTAGTAAGTACTAGTTGATTACGTCCTGACCAGCAGGTTCTACTTAGTCATATCAACATGTATAGTCCTTGAAAACCTGAACTGTACATCTTGTTCTTCTTTGAGAGCAAACTGTACATTGCTGATCCCTACAAAGCTGTAGTACAAAATACAGACAGAGGCGACCCGGAATACAGTTAAACAACTTTGCCAAAAACAAAAAAACAAAAAAAAAGAGAAGAATACAGTTAAACAAGGCTGTCACCCTGTCGACGGCCCATCCAAATATCCTATCATCGTTTATTAGTAGTGTCACAGACTCGCTGCACCTACTACTACAGGCCCAGGAAATGTCGGGGATGGGCCTCGGATGGGTACATGAGCGCGAAGGCCGAATGTGCGTGTTACTGGTAGCGAGTGGGAGTAGCCTGCCTGCGTGCACTAGTGGTGGAGTACTCTAACGACCAACTAAAGTCTGGTGGAGAGCAGTGAGGGAGAACCGGAGAAGGCATGCAGCAAATTGTAAACCAAACTCTATAGTGCCTAATGCTAAATCATGCCATTGCTACTCCCCCTGACTCTCCGAGATTGTTGATTGTCTAATCCTTCCCCAATTTCTTCACCCTATCCCCAATTTTACTAACAATTGGTATTGGAGACAACGATTTTGGATGTCAAAATCAATTCGCACATACTCCATCGACCGATTGAGCATCTGATTCGGTTGGCTTAGTTTGATCTCTAGCAGTGAGCTACTAGTAGGGATATGGATCGCCGTAATTCCTTTCTTCACTTGATCGGTTGGGTGCAATCGATCTAAATCTTCCCCCAACTCTAGCCCACGATCACTTCACTCGCCGCCAACACTGCCTAGGAGTCATGAATCTAGAAACCAAAATCATCATCGATGAGCTCAATTGTCGCTTCACCGAATATGGCTATAAGTGGGATTCACGCTTTGCACATGAGGAGGCCCGTGTCTCGCGCTAGATCCGTGATTTGAAGCAGGCGCAAGATGTTCACATGGCGTCATTGGAGCATGTCACTGCTTTGCTTGAGGAGTGGAGACCACCAATCGATGGTTGTGTCGACGATATCAAGCTTGACGTCTCCAAATCTAACTTGAAGTCTAGAAGATCTTGTGCAACTCGGAAAGTGTTTTCAAATACTGTTTTCCTATTTAAGTTAAAAAGTTAATAAATACTTGACAATGTCTTTAAATAATAGAAAAATGTTTATAAGCTTATAGTATTTTCTTAAAAAAAATCATAAAAATAGGTTGGGATACCAAGAACCCAAATAAAATTTTTGGAGCTTATGAAAAATATCTAGAAGTTCTAAAGAAATAGGTTTAGGTCTAGGAAAATGAGAATAATATCCAAAAAAAAAATATATAAAAATCCCATACATTCTAATTGGTGTATAAACATATTTTTTTTTAAAAATGGACTACAACCAACATGATTCATGGGCCTGTAGTGTTTTTAGCGAATGTATTCATGCTATGCATTCATCTAGTTGCATAATATTTTTTCTTTTTATGGAAAGTTTTTAAAGTGCATTTAGATGTCAGTTATAATGTTTTGATTTTTTTTCTTGATATTCCTCCTTTCTAGAGCTAAATCTATAGATTTAGAAGCTTGTAGATACACTTTTATGAGCTCTATATTTTTTTTTGGATTTGGCATATCTTAATCCATTGCTAGTTTCTTTTTTGTTGAATTTTTTAGAAGTCTTATTTGTACAATTTAATAAACTTATCAAGTATTTACTAGATTTTTTAATTAAAAGAATATTAAGACATATTTGATTCATGGTCTAAAGTTTGGCCGATAAACTTTAGAACATTTTAGCTCTTGAGACTCAAACTGGTGGTGTAAAGTGATGTTTAGCAACCACACAAAATATTATTAGTTTATTAAACCACATAAGTGAGCTAAAACGATCTAAATATAGCTTTTTATCAACTAAACTTTAGATCATAGGATTAAAATAGGACCTAAGTCGCCTTCAAAACCACTTCAAAAACTGACAAAAAGTAGTGTAAACACCTTTAAGCGTTTAGAGGATGAATTTCTTGCTTTACTAGAGTTAGATCAAAAGGAAATTAAAGCAGACTACGATATATTAGTTTAGACTACGATATCAATTATAATATAATATTTTTCTCTCGTAATAAAACAACTAAAAATAACATTAACCGATTTATACGCCACAAAATCCGTAAGTGCGAACAACCTCGAGACATTCTAACATGACGATGTCCCAACCACATGTTGAATTGGCCACCTGGTGGGCCCCGCCAACTAGCCTATCTGCCGGTCTATGGCACGGTCCGCTGGCGAACGATATGCTTTGCATTCACATGGCACGGTCCGCTGGCGCTAGGCGGAACCGCTGAAGTGGGCTTCTGCTAAAAAAAACATGGGAAGTGGGGTCTAAACGCCGCAGAGTTCTAGGTCCCACATGACAGTGGTTGGCGGAGGTTCGTGGTCTGGCGTGTGAGAAGGGATGGGGACATGGGGTCGATGGTGGGACTATGATAAATAAATGCACACTGTCCACTACTACTAGCAGTGCATGGCAACTGGCAAGTGGCCCGCCAGATCAGCGTGTCAGTGGGAGCAACATAAAGTTACGGGGTCCACGCGGTAGCGTGCAAGTCTCAATGGTGCGTGGGGTCCGCGGAGTGGTGTTCATCCGAGTATCCGACGTTGCTCGTCCGGTCGTCCGACGGCCGCCGCCACCGCTTGCCGTGTGGTTCGGGCACGATGTTAAGGCTGACGTGGGTGAACAAGGTGATTGTGATCCGCGTCCACGCGAGCTAGAGGCGGTGGTGTGTGTAAACCCGCGCTTCCTTTCTTTTTGCTAATCACTTTCTGTTAGGCGTGCAAACGGTCATCTCACTATCGGCACAAAAACCCTATAGCGCTGATGACATGCGGGCCCAGGGTCTGTGTCCCCACATGTCACTCTCACGGAAACGCTAGACCCGGATATCTGTGACCAACGGAAACCCATGGTCCATGCCAATCCCGTGGTCTACGAGACATGCGCACACCTTTCCTAATTAATTACACACACTGTAGCAGACGTAATTTGGAAGCTAAACCAAGCTTCATTTGGTAATTAACCGCAAGCCCCAATTCGTTCTCTTTCGGGCAAACCCCTCGAATTCTCTTCGCCGGTCAAGTCATCGCCGCGGGGACTGCGACGGGGACGGAGGAGACGCGAGCTAGGCGGCAGGAGTAGGCTACTAGTCCCTTGCGATTAGCGATAACGAATAAACTAATGCGGCTTCGGCCACTCGGGGACGAGTCAATCGCTGCCAAAAGCTAATCAGTGACCCTCCGCCTCAGCGTCTCAGTGGCCATGTCGGATCCACCCACCCACCACCAACGCCAGTAGTAGCAGGCGAGGCGACAGCTGCGACGGCGACCCCGGTTTCGGCGGTGCCGGCGGCGGCGGCGGCATGAAGAACTTCCTCAGGAAGCTCCACATCGGCGAGGGCTCGGGCGACGGTGCATCATCGCCTCCCCCTCCTCCTCCGCCCTCTCGCAAAGGCGGTACCGGTACCGGTACCAGTACCAGTGGCGGTGTTGGTGGGGTCCATCATCATCAACCGCACCACGATCAAAGGCAACCGAGCTCGGCGGTATCCAGTTGGCTCGACTCGGTGCCTACCAGGCCCCCGCCGCCGATTCCTCTCGAAGCGGAGGTGCCGACGTCCTCGTCCTCGTCTGTCGGGGTTGGGGCAGAGGATAGGAGAGGGAGGCAGTCCGGGGCAGTCGAGAGGCGGCGATCGCAGCAGGAGGAGAGGGAGCGGAGGCGGTCGCAAGAGGAAGAGACGTTGAGGGAGCTGAGGCGGTCGCGGGACGAGGAGATGGAGCGAGAGCGGAGGCGGTCGCAGCAAGAGGACGAGGTGGAGGAGAGGGTGATAAGAGAGTCGTCGGAAGCGGAGGAGAGGAAGCGGGAGAGGGAGAAGGAGGACGACGACCTGGAGGCGTACCAGATTCAGCTGGTGCTGGAGATGAGCGCGCGGGACAATCCGGAGGAGATGGAGATTGAGGTCGCCAAACGGCTTAGTTTGGGCTTCTGCCCTCCACAGAGATCCCCTGCGGACGTCCTCGTGGTCCGATACTGGGTCAGTTTCCAATTCAGTACTTAGCATGTTCAATTTCATCTTCCAACAGCAGTATTCCAATTGCAATTAAAAATTGTGATCGTGGTGCATATTGCATGATGTGTGAATGCTTAGGATTACACATTTTTTCCATACCATTTGCTTGGTTGTACTACGAACTGGCTGCATTACAGTGTTGTATCGTGTACGGCCCTGTTTGGTTTCCATTAGTCAGGTGACTTATAAGTCCAAAAGTGAAAAAAGTGACTTATTTTGCCAAACACCCCAACTTAGTATGAGAACGGAAATATAGAATGCATTTGTCTCTCGAATTTAGACAAAATTTCAGCTGCATGGATTATTTCATGGAGTTCCTACTGCATAAGTGTCCACTTATCTTTTAAATTTTGGCATACACACGCTCATTAGTTGTTACATATGTGGCTTCTCGACTGTGATACATCATACCCTTTATTCTATCAGTGACAACAGGGTTCTTTCTGTGGAGCAAAATCACTATTCTAGGTGTCTTTATTCTGTAAATTGTTTTCTATTGTTGAATAGTACACCATCGTTGTGTAAGGTTTGGTAAAAGTTGTGGTGATAACTTTGGCAAAAGGGACTTTATGTTGGCATGAATGACATCTCTTACACCTATGACGACTGATCAATCTTAATCTGGATTATAGTGATGTCTGATATTCTGGGTAGCACTGATGTTTTGTGAAACCGACCATGTTCCCTATTTAATTTTGACTCACCATATATCTGATATGTCTGGTGCCTCATGATATATTTGTTTGTTCATCATTGACAGAATTTTAACGCCCTTGGCTATGACGACAAAATATCAGATGGATTTTATGATCTGTTTTATGTTGGAAATGGGCCGGCATCAGTTACTATGCCCTCTTTTTCTGAGCTACAAGCCCAGCCATTTTCGCATAAAGTCGACTGGGAAGTTGTGTTGGTCCACAGAGGTGAAGACCCTCAGCTCATGAAACTTCAGCAGGAGGCCTTAATCATGAATCTTGAACTTCAGTCGAGAACTTCAGAATCTGTGAGCGATGCTTTGGTTAAAAGACTTGCAAATCTAGTTGCTAGACACATGGGTGGAGTGTTTGATCCTGAGAGCATGTTAGTGGAATACCAGAATATGCTTCGGTACTTAAGAAGTGGTATTGGAAGTGTAATTGTACCACTTGGCCAGCTAAAATTTGGTCTAGCTCGTCATCGTGCACTGCTGTTTAAGGTCAGTAACTTTATAGACATGTTTAGGCTGACCTAACCTCTGATCCTGTAATTCTTGCACCAGCTCGGAACTTTATTTACCAACAGAATTTGCCAACAATGAACATTGAGAATCATATTCTGTAATGTGTTGCATGCTGTCCTATATTTCAAATTGAATATGTAGTTCTCTACACACCAAATTTTCATGCTGTTCTATAACTCCCTGAACACATGACATCATATTTGTCAATGATTTCTGTTGAAATGACAATCCATAAGTATGCTAACAATTAATTCTCATCATGCTTGCATGTAGGTTTTGGCTGATGGCCTTGATGTACCTTGCCGTCTGATGAAAGGAAAGCAATACACTGGATCAGATGATGGAGCTTTTAACATTGTGAAATTTAAAGACGGAAGGTATATTGCATCCTTTGCATATGTGATTTTGTAGGATGGAACAATAGAGAACAAACAGAGGAGGGGATGACACCAGAAGGGAACACAGACAGTCCTAGGTGCCGGTCTCGCACCTAGGGCAGTGCCTCGTTCCCATTTGGTGCCGTTTCCGTCTCTCCTTATTGGAATTGGATAACATAGCACACTTTCGTTATGTGTAAAAACTCGACCTGCGAGGGGTAAGACAGCCCCCAGGCATTGCATTAAGAAGAAGACCTTCTCACGCAGGTCGAGAAAACCCCCGAACCCCTGCCCCACCCATACACAGCGGCACCGTAGCCCATGTGAGACGACCACGACCGGGGCCGGGCCTTAGACCTGTGCTTTGGCCATGGGACAGACGAGGGGATTTTTTTAACCCCAGCCTGAAATTCGCTCCAACAAGGAGTCGAACCCAGGACCTGAGGAGTGCCGCTGGGATCCTCTAACCAACTAGACTAGAGGCCCTTTGGCCACTTTCGTTATGTGTAGACATCAAACTTGTTCATCCTAATGCTGTCACTAAGAGATGAGTTCTGCATTAAATACAGTAACCACCTATACCTGCATGTTTTGCAGGGAGTTTATTGTTGATCTTGTGTCTGATCCCGGTACACTTATTCCTTCAGATGTTACTGTTTTATCCACAGAATTAGACAGAAATTTTGTCTCTGATAATCATCACTTTGGCCAAGATAATACTACAAATCTGTTGGGATCTTCTCTTAGTGGTGTATCGAGTTCAGCGTATGGTTCTTTTGAGTATGAGTTACTTGACCGAAGATCCACTTCAAGCAATGTTGGTCCTTCTGATACTGATGGACCTACAACTAATCAGACAAGGAATCAACAAAATTTGTTATCAAATTCATTCGAGAAACTATCAGTTAGCACATTCACAAGTGAAAATAGGCCTGTCAGTAATGAATCTACAAATACAGACTACATTATTGTTGGAAAAGACAAAGAAAAATATACTGCGGCCATTGATTCTTCATCAACTTCACCCTCTACGCCAGATATGGGGAACACTCCAGCTGTCCGGAGAATGAAAGTGAAGGACATTTCAGAGTACATGATTAATGCTGCCAAGGAAAATCCACAATTAGTTCAGAAAATCCATGAGGTTTTACTTGAAAATGGTGTTATGGCACCACCTGACTTGTTTTCAGAAGATTCAATGGAAGAGCCAAAGGACCTCATTGTGTATGACACCACCCTGTTTCAAAACAAGGATGAAATGAAAAGGAGGATGAACGAGCTTGGGTCAAGGGAATACACAGATCGTGGTCATGGTCCATTGTCGCCTCATCATCCTGGGCATGAACTCCAATCAAAAGTTGCTCCTCACCGAGCATCTCTGGAGTCACTTAAGCCTGTCGAGGGCTTGGGCAATTACCACCCCCATGATATCAGAGATATTGCATCTCCGTTTGTTTCTCAGTACGAACCTTCTGCACCTCCTCAAGAAGCTCCATCCCAACTTACAAAGCAATTACCTGTCACAGCTGCTGCGGTTGCAACTGCTGCAGTGGTGGCATCCTCTATGGTTGCTGCTGCCACTAAATCTAACAATGATGTAAACTTTAATGTACCTGTTGCTGCTGCAGCCACTGTCACTGCAGCCGCAGTTGTTGCGACAACTGCTGTTGTTAGCAAGCAATATGATCACTCGGAGCCTGGTAATCAGCTGCTTAGCTTACCAAGTACCTCTCAAGGAAATGAATCAGTTGAGAAAGCTGGAGATGACCTTTGGGACAAACACCACCTTGAAACTGATCATGACCAAGATAATTCTCTGGACCAAGAGGTTCCTCAGGAAGCTGAACGAACCTCTGATAAATCAAATAAATCAAGTGGGACAGAGAGTGCGAAATCTGATCTTTTGGAAGATGTTGCAGAGTTTGAGATCCAGTGGGAAGAAGTTGCTATTGGTGAACGGATTGGCCTTGGTAAAGTTGATTTATTATTTGATTATTTATGAAAATGATTTCCTAATCATACTACTATTTCATTGACTGGGAAATGATTTCTTTGATCCTTTTTCTTTAAGAAAATATTTCATGTTTTTTAAATTCAATTCAACCTGTTATGTTCCAGGATCGTTTGGAGAAGTTTATAGAGGAGAATGGCATGGGACAGTAAGTTTTTTCAGTCAAAAAATTCCTTGCTTATCTTTTGAGTCCGCAACTTCTAAATGTACTATGGAAAAAATATGAAGTAAAGCCAACCCTTTTGGTTTACGATCTAAGGATGTGAAGAAATGTTTAATTTAGATAATATCACAACATTATCTGTGCCAACAATGAAATACAATACCTCTTTACTTGCCAATCTTACAGACATCTAATGAGAAAAACCAGTTAATAAAAGGCAATGATCCAATGAAATACTTCATAGTCTTGGTGGCTTTTCTCCATTTATACCATGAAACGGTTAATCTTGTAATGAAAAGGAGAATATTTTATTGTAGAATTGAACTGCACCTACATTTTCTCTCTGTTGCTTTATGTTTTCCCTACAACTTTAGGTGATTTCATATATCTTAGTGACAGTCCTTAGCATCATTTGGAATAACAGGTTTTAGAACATTTTGGCGTCAATAGTTCTTAGTTTTGGAAAAAAAAATGATCCATCCATTGTTGGATTCTGTCTTCTGAAGTTCTAGCTATTCCATTTGTTATTGTCACTGTATTTTTTTTTTCTTTTGCTTTGTTCACTGCTTCCAAGTTGTTTACAGAATCAAAATTTTGTTTGTCTATAGGAAGTTGCAGTCAAGAAGTTTTTGCAACAGGATATTTCGAGTGATGCTCTGGAAGAGTTTAGAGCTGAGGTATACTCCTCTCTCTATGCCAAGCCATCCACTGACATAAATGGACTGAAATACAGAAATCTGGCTTTATTAATTGTGCATTCTTTGTATTTTCCTGCAACACTTGAAAATTACTGTAAAGTTTGTTAGAAAAGTTAGTGCTGCATTTTTTTTCTTGAACA
This sequence comes from Microstegium vimineum, assembly GCA_022036555.1. NCBI lineage: Eukaryota > Viridiplantae > Streptophyta > Magnoliopsida > Poales > Poaceae > Microstegium > Microstegium vimineum. The sequence continues at coordinate 67,636,318 of CM039122.1, read as the reverse complement.
CATAGGAGAACTTTGTCTTGTACTGTCTCCATCCCAAATTATAAGACATTCCAAGAATCTTGGAGAGTCAAAGCATTCTCAAGTTTGACCAAACTTATATGATAGTATAATAACATTTATGATGTTAATTAAGTATCATTAGATTCTTCATCAATTACATTTTCATAGTATATATATTTGATATCATAAATCTTTTTTCTTATAATTTTGGTCAAACTTGAGATGCTTCTTGGAATGTCTTATAATTTGGGACGGAGGGAGTAGCTGATAGATAAGTGGTATGAAATACACAATAGGTGGTTTGAAATACTCAATCTTTTCTGATGCTTCATTTTGACTACTGTTTCTTAATTAACATGCAAATTCTAGCTTCATGTATCAAGGTTTTAGTTATTATGCCAGCAGCTCCAACAGTCATTTCATAATTTGAAAACTTTACTCCCTTTCTTAGAGATTAGAGACTGTTTGAGTTCTTTCTAAGTTATTCTTGCACCATCTGATAATGCATTGCTTCATGTCTAGGTGCGAATAATGAAGAGGTTGCGCCATCCTAATGTTGTTCTCTTCATGGGTGCCATCACTCGTGTGCCTAATCTTTCTATTGTCACTGAATTTCTTCCAAGGTGGGATTTCTTGATTTAGATTGTTTACTTCATATACTAGCATCTACCACAATGGGCACCGCATAATTTACCTTATAATTTATAATGCAATGTGTCCCCAGCACAAGCTTTTGTCTAATATCTTCCATGTTGCATGATTTTTCTTGAATAACTAGGAATGACTAAGTTGCATGAATATAGGAATATCCCTTTTACAGATAATGATTGTCTTTAAGAACTGTGCATTAAGTTAGTAGGAAGTGACATATTACCGAGTTTACCGCATGCGGTATTCATAGATTTAAGAAATATGAAAAGGTATGCTTGGGACGATGATATAAACAGTAGTATTCAACACTGTGTGACATGCATTTAGCTATGTAGGATGCACATACTCTTTTAAGCTTAGTTCACACGTACCCATTTGAATACCTCATTCAACTCTCCGTGCACGACATGTAGCTACAGCTTCCGGCACTTGCTATATTTACTGAAAGTTACTTGTGCTGTTGTTATTGGTATTGCAGAGGCAGTTTGTTCCGTTTGATTCACCGACCCAACAACCAGTTAGATGAAAGGAAGCGCTTAAGAATGGCACTTGATGTGGTATTATTAATGGAAATTTTGAATATCTCTATTGTTAGATGCTGATGTATATATGGAGAAGTATATGTGGGATATTATCAGTAAACTTTCTTTCAATTGTCTCTAGGCTCGCGGTATGAATTATCTGCATAATTGCTCACCAGTTATAGTCCATAGAGATCTGAAATCCCCGAATCTACTAGTGGACAAGAATTGGGTTGTGAAGGTAACATACAAATTCCTTTATAACAGTGACATTTTGCATTTGTTGCACTCTGTATCACTAGTTACTACATAACCTTTTGTTATTAGGTTTGCGATTTTGGTTTGTCAAGAATGAAGAACAATACCTTCCTGTCATCAAGATCAACAGCTGGAACAGTAAGCTTGCATAACTTGACAATCGTATTATTTTTTTCTAAAATGCTTCTCCACTCTCCCAAAGAGTATTTTGCATACTCCTAAAGCATTTGTGGTTTAACAGCAGGTGTAACCAAATTGCTTGAAGTGTGTCTACCTTTTTGTTTTTGGGAGAGTGTAGAGGCACTCGTATCACTGTGACTATATTTTGTTCCAATGTTGAGTCCTGTAACCATGTAAACTGTGAATTGTCTTCATTTGTTCTATGAAAAATTTGCAAGGGTATGGTTTGTCTATTGGCTGAGCTCTTGTATATTTAGAGTTTACCTGCTAGTGAATACAATTTTCTGATGTGTAGTTAATATTAATACAATTGCATCTGGTTTTTATAAACTTACTCCATCATGCTCCTTGAATATGGAAAAGGAATGAAATATTTGAAGGTAGTAATTTTAACTGCCCTATAGTACGGAAGGAAGATTGTTGATCATACTTACAGGGTTTAGATGAATGGCAAAGGTCTGAAGTACATCCTCATTGCAATATATTAAAATCTCCATACAATCATGTGTTACTTTCAATTTCTTGTGGAGATGCTATAGTCATCAAATATGCAAACAATCGTTTCGGTAATCAAGTGAAGGAAAAATATAATTTATGGAATACGCTGTGTTTGAAGAATGCTACTCAACATGCAAAATACCACTTTATGCTTTAATGTTTAATCTGATTTCCTTTCCAGTCTCCTTTTTGTCCTAGGTGGTTGGACTTATTGTCATCCTATAAGTTGGTTTATTGCACTGATAGCACCTAAGAACAACAATTGTTTATAAGATAGTCCTAAATTACGGCAAACCCCACTCGAAGGCCTCTGTAAGCTTGTATGGACTATGAGCTACACAACCATGCACGTACACACAAGTGGTTGCAGCAGCGGTACCTGAAGGGCTTCCAGGGAAGCATACAATTTGTTAGTTTGAGTTGTTACCTACGGATAAATAATAGGCTATATTTAAGGATACCCCCTTGGTCTACAAAGGCATCCTGTTGTGATAGGATTTTCTGCCTCGAATCCCAGATATAAGTCCATTTGGACTTGACTACTTGAGCACAGCACAGGAATCATTGCTAGAGTTAAGATGAGTGGCAAGTGCATGACATTGATTAGCATGCATTTAAATAGGGGTAGACATGGAAGAATGAATCAAAAAGGTGCATTGAAGTTGTCATAGACTTGTGCATATGGAAGAAGGTTAAATGGACTTATATTTGTATGTCAACAGCAGTAAGCTCCATAAATTGGACTGAGACCGAAAAGCCATCACCACGAGAAGCTTGCTGAATTGGCACCTAATTTATGCAAGTTGATCCCTAGTAGAATTGTCAAGAGGAGGACAGTGGTTCAGGCTCTAAATAATTGGGATTGGGTGTCTGATGTAAGAGGGGCCTACAGTGCAAGTATTGGCTGAGTACCTTCAAATTTGGGACTTAGTAGATGTCCTGGTCCTTCAGCATGATGTCCCAGATCAACACCGATGGAAACTCTCCCCTTCTGGTTCTTACAGAAGCAAGTCGGACTACCAAGCTTTTTTGTTGGGGACTATCAAATTTGCCCCATGGAAAAGAATTTGGAAAAGTTGAGCTCCACTTAAATGCAAATTTTTCGTTTGGCTGGCCATCAATAATCGGTGTTGGACGGCTGAACGTCTTGCCAAACGTGGGAGCCTCACCCGCAGCTTAACATGTCTGCAGTGGCGCCACAGATCTGTACAACCAATTTCTTTCGGTGGTGGGGCAGTGCTGTTAGAGGTCTCCCTAAGGTGTGCAAACTGCAAAGGCTTTAACTCTCTAATCATCCTTGTCACCTGGGTGATTAGGAAACATAGGAGTGCCATTGTTTTGAAGATGCTAGACCAAAACCTAATATTCAGATTCTCTTTCTCACAGTGGCTAATGAAAGCAGCTTGTGTTGTTTGGCTGTCACCCCGGCCCTTCCACGAGCTCATCTTTAGGTCGCGAGGCCCCAACCCTTGAGGCTGGAGGTGTCTGGTTGTGGTTGTAGTCGTGTTTATGTCCCTTAGCTTGGCGCGTCTTTTTGTAGTCTCATGTGTGTGAGGTGTGGTTGTGAGGGGCTTCTTTTTGCCTCTCCCTTTGCTGTACCTTTTTTCCTTAATGAAATGACACAAAGCTTTCCTGCACTGTTCAAGAAAAATAACAGCAGTAAGCAAGAAATATTCCAAGGTTCATAGTATCTCATGTATCTCTGCCCTTGTGCGGTCATCATTCACTGTCCTGTGATGATATCCTGCTTGGATTTAGAGCCATCTAAAGTACGTTCACGAGATAAACATTTAGCTGTTTAGAAACTAGAGTGACTCTGGTGATAATATTATTAGATTAACCAGTGCGAAATAGGGCTGTGTTTTCAGGTTGACTTGTGCTAATCCATTCATATCATTTTAAATCTTTGTCACACTGGTTGGTGCAAATGCTACCTTAGTCGCTACTTCTACTGAATAGTTTGGCTGATGTGCAGGCAGAGTGGATGGCACCAGAAGTACTTCGTAATGAACCATCGGACGAAAAGTAAGTGGTTAAAGACTTGGTTAAAAAATAACCTTATCAGAGATTATTTTTTGCATGCTGAAATCTTGCATGGGCTGGCAGATGCGATGTGTTTAGCTACGGAGTCATATTATGGGAACTTTGTACACTACTACAGCCTTGGGAAGGAATGAATGCCATGCAAGTGGTCGGTGCAGTTGGATTTCAGAATCGTCGCCTTGACATCCCAGATAACATCGATCCTGCTATAGCAGAGCTAATAGTGCAGTGCTGGCATACGTTAGTATTCTTAACTTCCTTGGTGCATGGCGCATTGCATCTTCCTAACCCATATATGCATTTTTTGTTTGCTAAATTCATTTTGCTATATGCCTCAGGGACCCAAAGTTGCGGCCATCATTTGCACAAATCATGGGTTCACTAAAACCACTGTTGAAGAACTTGGCCAGCAATCTAGCCCCCAAGACACAGAGTACAACAAACAAATGAGTGAGACAAGGAGATTGGCAACTACCCAACGTCCGTAACTTGTAGGATTATTTCTGTACAGCAACAGCAAGCATGTGTTCAAAGATGAAAAAAGATGTGATGTTGGTCTGTTTGCTACTCTATCCAACTAGAGGCGCAACACTTCAGAGTGGCACTGTGACGGTAAAGCTTAAGGCCGCTTGCCATTGATCCACATTTGAGGATCAGTGCTGGTATACCCGTGAACATTGATCCACATTTGAGGATCAGTGCTGGTATACCGGTGAAAGAAGACGGAGAGGGCTGTGATCTATGCAAGGAATTGTGCAGAACAGTAATGTTTTGGCACTGTGGAACGCTTGAACCAGGAACTGATATGGGTGGCAGAACAGGGGGGCTTTTGTTCATACCATCCCTCCTTTTTCTTTCGTTTTGCGTCACCAAATGGTGGGTATTTATGTGTAAATGTCAACAGATGTAACGTGCTGTCAACCAGAAAAGGGAAAGGGAAAGGCTGCACAGCTTGTGGTGCGTATTTGGAGTTTGGTCGGCCTCGGCCTGTTCAAGTGGGCCGTAGTTCGTCGTTGTGCACCATGTATGGTGTTCCGTGTTCCTCATTGACTGCTCAAAAGCTGGAAGCATGGAATGCTGGATATGGTTCATGGTGCTCGCATCGCATCAAGTTGATGTCGATCTGCTGTGTTTTCCGATTTTGAGCGCGAGTGCCGTTGACTGATTCGGTTATTTGGAAGTACGGCAGGTCACTATGTGGGTAGTTCGTGGTCGGTCGTAACTCGGAGGCCAGTGGAGGCCGAGCGCGCGCTCCGCACGGCGTCGCAACCAACGCTCCCGCATCCACCTGACCAGTTCCCAGCCACGAAAACTCCGCAAACGTCGCACGCACGTACGCCGTCTCCATGCCATGCATGGACAACCGCGCCAGTTAACACGAGATGGCCCCCCATCGCGAAAGCCAGGACCGACCAACGTACGCACAAACACCACCTCCGTGCGCGACGACGATGACGGGCGTCTTCTGGGGAGGCGGGAAGGCGGACGAGGTGGCTGACTTCGACGAGTACGACCCCACCCCCTACGGCGGTGGCTACGACATCGCGCTCACCTTCGGGCGCCCGCTGCCGCCCTCCGAGGAGACCTGCTACCCGATCTCCACCGCCACCTCCTCGTACGACCGGCCACTGCAGCAGGCGCAGCACGGAGGCCGGAGGCCCGGGGTCGAGGAGTCCCACGGGTCAGCAGCTGCAGGCGGGTACGGCGGAGGCGGCGGGTACGCGGGGGCGGCGCGGCCTCAGCCTCACAAGGAGGAGACCCATGGCTACGGGAGGAAGGGACACGACGACGAGCACGATGACGAGCAGCAGGCGTACCGGAAGCCGAAGCCCTCGTACGGGCACGGGGACGACGACGACGACGGCCAGGCGTACAGGAAGCCGAAGCCGGCGTACGGGGACGAGAGGCCCAGCTACGGCCGGAAGAAGAAAGTGAGCGTAGGCCGCCATGGGCCTTGATCTCGTAATATGGGCCGTTTTAAACGTGGGCTCGAGCTGTGTCGGCTCTCTTAGCTTAACTGCAAGTTCCCGTACGAGCTAATGGCTGCGTGAAATTACAGGGTGACGACGATAATGAGTCCGATGACGACGACAGGAGAAAACAACGTTACAAAAAGACGGACGACGACGACTCCGATGACGATGACAAGAAGAAGAAGAACCGCCGCCACCGCGACTACGATGATTGAGCCCTTCAGTCTCATATACACTGATCATGCGTTAATATCATCCCCGCTGCATCTCCCCTACTAGTAGTAATTAAATAAGCAAGGGTAGCTGGGATGGAAACGTACAGTTTTGCTTTTCAAGTGACGCCTACGTACTACCTTTTCTTTTCTTGTTTTTGTTCTTCAGCTTTTTACTGCTCTGATAACCTGTATACTCAGTTACTTGTGACATTTGTTCTTTGAACAAAACAATAATACTGTTAATTGTCTGGTTCACAGTTCATAAATGACATGCTGCAGCTGTGGTGCTGTTCTTGATAGTGCTGGAGGTAACACTCTGAGTTATTTCGCCAGGGATACTCCCAATGGCTAGATGCTTGATATATTAATAGGCAAGAGTTTGCATTGATTACATAACAGCTCATTAAGAGTTCAACTACTAACTACTACCTGGCAGCCGAGAGCTACTTCCTTGGGCTGCCAAAGGTCTTAAAGACAGTAATTAAAGATACAGGAAAGCAGGGCTTAATTACTACAATTCTCCCCCTAAGACCTGCTTTCATCAATCTTGATCTTCTTGATCCCAATCCTGCTCCTCATCTCTTCCAGCTTGGCCTTGCCCAAAACTTTTGTCAGCATATCTGCTAACTGATCAACAGTAGGAACAGACTCTGTCTTGATGTTGTCTTCTTCCACACAATCTCTGATGAAGTGATGTTTAATTCGAATGTGCTTAATTCTGTCATGAAAGACATGATTCTTTGCTAGAGCTAGAGCAGACATATTGTCCACTCTAAGTTCCACCACCTCAACTTTTCTTCCCAGCAGTTCTGCAAACAGCCTTGACAACCACAAGGCCTGGGTTGCAGCTGTTCTCATTGCCACATATTCAGCTTCATAGCTTGAAAGAGCTACAACTCTCTGCTTGATAGACTGCTAGCTGACCAGATTGGTTCCAAGAAAGAACAAGCACCCACTTGTGCTTTTGCTTGAGTCGACATCTCCAGCCAAATTTGAGTCACTGTATCCAACAAACCTTGTTTTGCCTGCTGTTTTGGTGTAGTAGAGACCATGATCAAGAGTTCCAACTAGGTATCTCAAGATCCTCTTCACAGCCAGAAGATGTTCAATTGTTGGTCTTTCCAGAAATCTGCTAACATATCCAACAGCAAAGGCCAGATCTGGTCTTGTATGCACTAGATACCTCAGGTTGCCAACTAGCCTTCTATACTGAGTTGGATCAACTTCTTTTGTTGTACTTTCCTTGCTTAACTTCAGCCTTTCCTCCATAGGTGTAGTAGCTGGATTACAGTCTACCATGCCACCAAGCTCAAGTATCTTCTTGGCATAATGGGTTTGCTTCAGAGTGACGCTTCCCTTTGATTGCCTCACTTCTACTCCAAGATAGAAGGACAGAAGTCCTAAGTCACTCATATCAAAAATTTGTTTCATCTTAGCCTTGAAAGCTTCAATCTTCTGTTGGTTGACTCCTGTGATGATCAAATCATCAACATAGACACCAATCACCAACAGAGAATCACCTGTTCCCCTTCTATACATGGCAGCTTCATAAGCATTCTGTTCAAAGCCCATCTTCTTCAGAGTTAAATCGAGTTTGACATTCCATGCTCTAGGGGCTTGCCTTAGGCCATACAGAGCCTTGTGCAGCCTGTAAACTTTCTTCTCTTCTCCTGGAACTTCAAACCCTGGTGGTTGTGCAACATAGACTTCTTCCTGGAGCTCTCCATTCAAGAATGCAGACTTCACATCCATGTGATGTACTGCCCATTCTTCTTGTGCTGCTAGAGCCAGCAGAACACGAACTGATTCCATTCTTGCAACTGGTGCAAAAGCATCTTCATAGTCAACACCTTCCTTCTGAACAAAGCCTCGGGCCACAAGTCTAGTCTTGTGCCTAATTATTGCTCCATGTTCATCTCTCTTCAATTTGAAGACCCATTTCAGAGAGATTGGTCGATGACCAAGACAAGGATGAACAAGCTCCCAGGTCCCATTCTTCTCAACCGGTGTCAGTTCTTCTTTCATTGCTGCCTGCCACTCAGGGTCATCTTTGGCCTCTTCAAAACTGGTTGGCTCACTAGAATGGGTGAGGATCAGTTCAGCAAACATCCTTTGTGCTGATGGAGGTGTTGTCTGTTCACCAATGATCTCATGGATCCTTCGATAACGAAGTTCTTCACCATCATGATATGCATCCACCCTCTCATTCTCATTCTCCAGAGGAGTCACATGCTCGGCCTGCGAGCTGGCTGGAGCTGGTGGTGGTGTAGGCGTTCTAGGAGACCCCGGTGCCCCTACTTCTGTTGTAGGCACCTCTGTATCCACTATGGGCTCATCTGCTGCCGCCGGAAACACTCCAGGCGAAGCAGAACGTGGCTGAGGGGATGGAGAGGGCGATGCAGACCCCTCAGCTTCAGGTAGCTCTTCTGCCCAGGGGAATTCAACGATGAACTCACTCCCTGCTGCCTCTGATGTGCCTGCCGTCGGTGAAGCCCAATCCCAGCCTCGGCCTTCATCAAACACTACGCCTCTGCTGACGCGCACACGCTGGGATACCGGATCGAAGACACGGTAAGCCTTGGCCCCTTCTGCATAGCCAAGGAAAACGCCAGCCTCGCCATGATCATCGAGCTTGCGGAGCTGAGTGAGTCGACGAGTGTAAGCCACACAACCGAAGACCTTGAGGTGGCCAACGGTCGGTGCTCGGCCATGACACGCCTCATATGGAGTGACATCTCCCAGGGCCTTTGTCGGAGACCAATTCAAGATGTGCACGACCATCATCACTGCCTCCCCCCAAAATTTAGTCGGCATCCGGCGCTGCTTGAGCAGAGCACGCGCCATTGCAACCACTGTCTGGTTTCTGCGCTCTACCACACCATTATGTTGTGGTGAATGGGGAGCACTGAAGTGCCTCTTGATTCCCTCATTAGCACAGTAAGCGGCAAACTCAGCGACAGTGAACTCACCTCCATTATCAGTACGCAAGACCGTCAATTTTTGCCCGCTCTCCATCTCTGCTGCTGCCTTAACCTTCTTGATTGCTTCTGCTGCCGCAACCTTGGACAGCAACAACACAACCCACATGAATCGAGTGACATCGTCGACGAGCAGCAGAATATAGCGGTTGCCCGCTGATGTCGCCGGTGTAACTGGCCCGCACAGGTCACCGTGCACCAGCTCGAGGTGTTCCTGGGCATGGTAAGCTGTTGCGACCGGAAACGCTCGCCTCCTCTGCTTGGTGGTGACACAGGTATCACATACCTGCTCGACATGATCAATATTTGGCATTCCTCGCGCCATCCCTTCCTTGCCGAGCCGCCTGAGTGCGTCGAAGTTCAAATGGCCAAACCACTCATGCCACTGCCATGCCTTCTCGTCCTTGCGCGCAGCAAGACAGAATGGTTGTGTGGCCTCAAGGTGCAGAATGTACAGCCGGTTCCTTCCTCGGCGTACCTTGGCAATCAGGCGGCGACTCTTGTCCCACATGCGGAGCATGCCATCATTAATTTCTACCTTGGATCCTTCTTCATCCAACTGACCCAAGCTTATGATCGAGTTCTTCAAAGCCGGAATGAAATAGACACCATGGAGGATCCTCTGTTCCTTGGTTTTGGCCTGGAAGACAATGGACCCAACGCCTTTGATTTCCACCTTTGACGCGTCCCCGAACCGAACAGTCCCTCGGACATTGGTGTTCAGGTCGGCGAAGAGCTCTCGACGCCCAGTCATGTGATGCGTCGCGCCGGAATCCAAGTACCAGCCGCCATCAACTTCCTGATCCTCCACGCCCAGATAGGCACGCGCACGCGGCTCAGAGAGCTCGACATGCTGTGCCGCGTGACTGAGTGCCGTCGTGCTCTGGTTCAACTCTATGAACCCGTGGGCCAGGAACAGAGCACCATCTTCATCGCACTCAGCGAATTGGGCACGCGCTTCATGTCCTCCTTGCTGTCCACCGCCGTGGCCTCCACCACGGTTGCCGCCGCCACGGCCGCCACGATTTCCTCCTCTGCCGCCACGCATAGTATCATCACGACGCGGCTGGGGACACTCTCGTGCCCAATGCCCCTCCTGGTGGCAATTGAGGCAGGTGTTGGGGCCAACACGGCCTGCATCATTGCCGTCTCCTCGTCCGCCGCCACGACCTCCACCTCTGCCTCGTCCTCATCCACCACCACGACTGCGTCCACCGCCACTGCCGTCGCGGTGATACTTGACTCCGGAGCCGCCAGCTTCATCTGCACCTTTCATCTCCTTCTTCCAGCGTGCACGCCACTGCTCCTCGGTGTACATCAACTTGCCGTTGATGGACACCGACTCTGTCGGCGTTTGCTCTTCGCGCTCGTCCACCGCCTTGAGCCTTCCAGTCACCTCTTCAAGGGTGAGTGCCTCGAAATCGAGGAACTGCTCGATGGCGACGACGATCTGCGCATACTTGGCTGGCACTGTGCGCAGAAATTTCTCCACGACACGCGTTTTGTCGATGTCCCTGTCACCATGAACAACGAGTTGCTGATGCAAAGTTGACAGCCGCAGGGCAAAATCCTCCACCTGCTTGTCGGACTTGATGCTGACGTTCTCCCAGTCGCGACGCAAACGCTGCAACGTCGCTTGGCGGACCCGGTCCACACCGATGTGAGCCGCAACGATGGCGTCCCACGCCTCCTTCGTTGTTGCCTTGTCGAGAAGCGGGATTCCCATCTCCTTGGGCATGGCCGCGACAATCACCTCCAGAGCACGCCTGTCGTCGCGGAACTGGACAGGACCACCATCAACGGCGTCCCACATGTCGCGCGCCTGCATCCTCAGCTTCATCGTCTGGCTCCACTCGTGGTAGTTTGATTTGTCCAACATCGGCCATGCCGTGCTGCTACCGGAGTCGCGGTACACGACTCTCCCTTGCGGCGACTCGTAATGACCGCCGTCACGACGTCTCCGCTCCCGCAGTGGTGACTGTGAGCGCCGTCGGTCCCGCCTCCGGTCCTTCTCTTCCTCCTCCTCTTCTTCTTCACCGTCACCCTTCTCGGCGGCGATCTCGGCCCGCAGCTTCTGCGCCATTCTCGCCGCCGCCTCTGCAGCAGCCCCAGCCTGCTTTGCCGCCTCAACTGCCTGCACCGCTGCCTCCTCTGCAGCTTGCAGACGCGCAGCCCGGCCAGAGGGATCGCCCTGCTCTCCCTTTGCAGTCTTGGCCTTGGCGGAAAGCCTGGCGGCGCGCTCAGCGGAGGTCGACATGGTGATGAGGTAGGAGGTGAGGTCCCTGGTTCAACTCTCCTCGGCTCCGATACCAAATGTTGGAGATAACACACTGAGTTATTTCGCTAGAGATACTCCCAATGGCTAGATGCTTGATATATTAATAGGCAAGAGTTTGCATTGATTACATAACAGCTTATTAAGAGATCAACTACTAACTACTACCCGACAGCCGAGAGCTACTGCCTTGGGCTGCCAAAGGTCTTAAAGACAGTAATTAAAGATACAGGAAAACAGGGCTTAATTAGTACAGATAGCTGCTATTGGTCAACTTGCATTCTTTACTGCCATACATCAATTTCCCAATCCTAAATTCAATGAACAAACGTGCAGATGAAATGACATTATTTATCCATCGATCGTAACAAAAGTGCAACTAGAAATGACAGTACTCCGTATTTGAGAAGTGCTCTAATTGCATCTCCCATACTAGAAGTAGCAGCCAGGTAGTTTATATTTGTACAGTACCGATCGAGGGCAGCAACTGACCAACTGTACATGTGAACCTGCATCGGGCTCCCCGTGGTAAGCGTAGTACCTGTTCTGAGCTGGAAAGCTTGGGATGGCTACTTGATGGCATGGCTATCTTTCCGTGTCGTACGTTTATGTCACGTACACTTATGTTTCATGCGGGGCTCGCATGATGCTAGTACGATGTTTCTTTCTTAAAGTTTGAAGGTTTTCTTGTTTTACAAACACGGTACACACGTGTATACTCACCCTTAATTTTTTTAGAAGGACTATATGCATTGACAAATGTCTTGGATATCGTCGAATTAATGCATTGTCCACCGCAAAAAAATGCAAGTATCATGCTAAGTCCTAATCGATCTTTTGTATTGATCAATCATTCTAATTATATTTGTCCATGAGGCACAAGGTCCGACGGCCCGGCCCATGGTACGGCGTTTTGGCCTGGCCCGAACATAGATGGCTTGGTGGACGGGTCGTGTCTGGGCCGCCACCTAGGCACGTGGCACGACACAGGCATGGCCCGGTCTAAGAGGTGACACGAGAGCGACTCGGTGATTGTGATTCCAACGGCTTATTCAGTTAAAATGATTTATGATAACTAATAATTGAGGTGTGACATGTTAAAAATGATGAACACTTGTAAAAACTAAAAATGATGAAAAAATTTAAAAAAAAATTAGTGTTTTTTGACTCACAGTCCATGAGCCAACACGACACGGTAAAACGGCCCACGGGCCGTGCCTTGGGCCGGCAGCCAGACACGGCACGTCAGGCACGGCGGCCCGAGGATGCACGACACGGCCCGATGGCCATCTATAATTCTAATCTACGCCCGCGTGCAACCATGTCCTTCTTCTTCCCTAAGGTTTTGTTTGAATACGCATGTATCTCACTGAAAATCACATGGCTCCAACAGATGTGGTTTGATGTAGATACATGCACATTTTAACAATGTCTAAAAGGTGATCTCCACCGGACTCTGATCAAACAAGGGTTTGCTGATACTCCCTCATTCTCTAAATAGATGTCATTCATGCTTCTGAGAAGTCAACGTTTACAAAATGTCGACAATTATATATTAAAATATATAAATAATTATGTTACCTAATTAGTATCATCGGAAAGATCTTTAAGTCTAGTTTTTTAACAAATTTATTTAAAGATATAAATGTTGCACGTATTTTCTATAAACTTAGTCAAAGTTGAGAAAGTTTGACCAGCACGTATTCCATAACGTCCTACATTTTAAGATGGAGTGAGTATGTGATATCAACAAGGACTATGAAACAACAGTGCATTGCTTTTTAGCTCAACTGTGTGAACTGCGATTGAAGGACACCGGACACGGATAGTGTAGTGCTCAGTGTTTTGATGTGACCGGTAGTTGGATCTTGCTCTGGTCGTTCGCAGGAACACGTCGCATCAAGACGGTGACCCATGCTTTCCATCGAGTATCTTCCAAAACATGCATGCATGCATGCTTGCAACGTCCGGTAGGAAGTCCTCAGCCGTCACTTTATTTTTAAAATAACAATTATGTATCTATGAACTTGATTTTAGGTATATCCATATCAAATAGATCTAAATAAGCTTGGATGAAAACAAATTTTACATTAAAATTATAGCTCTCGACACGATCTATGACTTTGTAATTGATTTTTTTATTAATTGAAACTATCTGGGTACCCAAAATACTATTGTAAACTTATAGATTTTGAAATTTAAAATTTAAAATTATCAACAAATCTTGTATATTGACATAGTCTATATGAAGTAGTATGACTCCCAACCAAATTCAAAAAAGTTGGTTAAAATTTAGTGAAACGATAGAAGCCATGCCCCCAAGACACTCAGAGATACGTTTCTGACACTTTTCCGTATTCCGACCGGAAAACTTTCGTGAACTGCGGCAGCTATCACGGAGCAGGACATCAACCGAGCCCTGCACAACTTGTTCGCCGTCAGGTTGTGTAACCAAACAGCTAAGGTAGAGTATGGATACGGGATTCTAACGATAGTATTTAGTGGACAAGGTCCCGAACTCTGGCAAATCACCGGTGTCCGCCGCCGCCGCCGCAGCCAACAGGCTCGGTTCGAGAAGATACAATCACCGGTGTCCGCCGCCGCCGCCGCAGCCAACAGGCTTGGTTCGAGAAGATACAACCAAGTCACCGTTCTCCCCTCTCGGAGTCGATACAAGAAGGGCAGAATGCCACTTCCAAAACGGGCCACGTAGGACCAGAAAACATCAATTTACCCATTCCGGCCCAGTTGTGCGAAGGTTCTTCTTCCTGGTTCTTGTGGGCTTCTCGGTAGGTACCGGCCCAGCCTCTGGAACAGTCACCGTAGCCTTGTCGGTGACATCCCCCCTTCCTTGAGGACCGGCTTGTCCCCAAGCTGGCGCGCGCAGAAAATCTTGATGAAGAGGTTCCTCATCCTCCCAGGTCGCCAGCGACTCCGACAGGTTGGACCAGCGGACCAGCACTTGAGAAGTGATCGTACTGTTGTGGTGAAGAAGGCGACGATCCAGAAGAGTAATAGGTACCTGCAACTGGTTAGTAGGGTCAGGAAGATCAGTGCTCACTGTTGTGTTCGGTGGCACAACCTGTTTCAGCTGGGAAACATGAAATACAGGATGCACTTGGCAGTGCTCGGGAAGGTCTAGCTTGTAAGCAGTTGGACCAATTCGAGCAATGATGGTATAAGGTCCAAAGAATCTGAAGGACAACTTGTTAGAAGATCTGGTTGCCAGAGATGTTTGGACATACGGTTGTGCCTTTAGATAGACTGAGTCACCCACAGAAAACTCTCTAACAGATCGGCGTTTGTCAGCTTGCACTTTCATCTTGTTCTGTGCTCGAACCAGGTGTTGTCAGATAGCATGTTGCATGAGTTCGCGTTCAGCTAACCAATTGTTGAGATCAGCAACTTGACAGGATTGAGAAATGTCAACGCCAAAGTGCTTAGGTTCATGTCCATATAGCACCTGAAAGGGACTTTTGCCCAAGGAGGAGTGATAGGAAGTATTGTACCAATACTCGGCCATTGCCAGCCAATGATACCATTTGCTTGGACAAGTGTGAACAAAGCACCGTAAGTGTGTTTCTAAGCACTGGTTAACCCTTTCTGTTTGACCGTCGGTTTGTGGGTGGTAAGCACTACTCATTTTCAAATCCACATCCAGTAGTGAGAAGAGTTCTTGCCACAGATGACTAGTGAAAATTTTGTCTCTGTCAGAGATAATTGTTGTAGGAAGACCATGCAGCTTGAAGATGTTGTTGATGAATAATTTGGCTACTTGGAAGGCAGTGAAGGGATGTGACAGAGCTAAAAAGTGTGCATACTTGGAAAATTTATCCACCACAACAAGAATGCACTTGAAATTTGCAAATCTGGGTAGTCCCTCAATGAAGTCCATGGTGACTACCTGCCAAGCCCCTTCAAGGATGGGTAAAGGAGCTAGTAACCCCGGGTATGCAACTCTTTCGGGTTTGGCTTGTTGGCAAACAGAGCATTGTGAAACAAAAAGTTTGACAGTGTGTTCAATTTTAGGCCAAGCAAATAAGGATTTGATTCGATGATAAGTAACTTCAAATCCTGAATGACCCCCTACTGCACTATTATGCAAGGAAGCTAAGATTTTAGCTTGTAGAATGGGGTTGGAGCCAAGCCAGATTCTGGTTTTATACCTGATGAGACCTTCAGTGAGTGTGTAATGGCCAGGTAACACCCTAAAATTTGAATTAGTAAATTAGATTTGAAATTGAGTTAAATTTGATTTATTTCAAGTAATTTTGTGAAGCATAGAATTAAATAAATAAAAATTAAAACTAATATCATGTTAGGGTTAACTTGTTTGTGCATTTCATGGCTCTGCATTTTTCTTATGTTAGTTGAATTTGCAAAACCCTAAAAAGGAATTTCAAAATCTATTTAGAAAATCAATTTGGAAAAGAAAAGAAAAAGGAAAACTAAAACCCTCTCCCTTTCTCCTTTCGGCCCAGTCACCAGCCCGGCCTGCTTTCCTCCCCCTCTCTCTTTCTCCCTTCCGCGTGGGCCGGCTCCCTCCCTCTCGGCCTAGCTCGCCGCAGGCCCGCACTGCGCTGCTCCCTCCCTCTCTCTCTCTCTCTCTGACAGCCTGGGCCCGCGAGTCAGCCCCTCTCCCTTCTCCTTCCTCGTGTCCGTGTCGGACTCCCGCCGCGACGCCGTGCCGCGCCGCGTCTGCAACCGCCTCCCCGCGGTTTCCGCGCTCCCCTCCGCGTGGGACTCTTCTCCCCTCGGCCCGCAATAAATAGCACGCCCCTGCGCCGCTTTTCCCCCCATCTGCTCGCCTCGTCTCGCCTCGCAGCCGCAACAGCGCCGCCCGCAGTCTGCCGCCGAGCCGAGCACCGCAGCCAACCGTCATTCCGTGCGTCTCCGACCGCGGTAAGTCTCCCCGACCCGCGCATCGTCTTCGCGAAGCCGCCGAACGCCCTATCTCCCTCTTCTCCCTCTCTTTTGTGCTCTGGTTCATCGGGTCGCCGTGCACAGAGGTCCCGCCGCCGCTATTCGTCGAAGCTGGCCATCCTCGGCCGTCCTCAAACCCTCCCGAGCCCCGCTTCGGCTTCGCAAGCTCGCGGAACGTCTCCTTCTCCCCTGTTCCCTCTCTGTTGCGCTCCGGTTGATCCCGCCGCCGTACGCAGGGGATCCGCCGCCGCGGTTCACCGCCGTCGGCCCTCCCCGTCCTTCTCCGAGCCCGACCAGTGCCCTAGGCGAGCTCGCGGTGTCGTCCTCTCTCTCCCGGTGCTTTCGGTTGGGAAAACCGAGCACCATAGCTCGGGATTGCTCATCGCCGGCGAGCTTCGGCCGTCGGGCATGGCGCCCCGCCGTGCGCCGCCCTGCTCCAACCGCCGCGCCGCCCTCTCCCTTCCCCCATCTAATCTGATCCATCCATCTCAGATCCAATGAACCAGATTGTCCCGTACCCCTTCGCGTGGCATATTTGCTAAAGAGACCCTCGGGTTTTCTGGCCCTCAACCCGCAGTCCTAAAGCGGATTCCAGCAATGCACTTTCCCCTTTGGAAAACGTATTCCCTTTTTAATCTGTTTTAATTCGAAATTAAATAAAAACCTCTATTTACAGTTTTGCCATTGATTTTCAAATGCCTATATTTTGCTCGTTTTAAATCCAAATCGATCCATTCAAGTTGCGTTAGATCCGTAATTTTATGCTCTATCCAGTAGTATAGTTTTCATATATGTTAATTACTTTTGAAAATCAAAGTAAATTAATTTGTTAATGCTTTAATCTTGCCCTTTTCAAAATCCTGTTTAATCTATAATTTATTCGTTTTATATCCGATTAGCGTGATTCTCGTGTCTTTGTGATCGTAGTAAAATATAGATCTGTTTTATAACCTTTTCAAAGTCTCTTTATTGTTTATGGTGTAATGTTCTGATCACATCTTTATTGCTTCGTGTATGATTGTTCGGATGATTGCGTGGTGATGTTGATCGAGTACAACCGGTGAGATCTTCGGTGAGCAAGAGTTCTTTGCAGCAGATCAGGATCACCAAGAGCTTTGTGATCAAGGCAAGTTTAACATGGGATCATCCTTGTTACCTATTCACCCTAATTCATTTAGTCATATTGCATGTGTCTAATTTGATTCCTATTAGATCTATACCATAGCTTTGTTATCCTTGTACCTTGTCACCATGGGTTTTTATGCATGTGGGTAGCTCTGCTATGCTTTACAATAATGGATCTGAGATGAATCTTGATTAATGATATATGCAACAATGAGATAAAATTGGCTTTTGTAGCAACATGGAATAGGACCCCACTGTAGGGCAAAAGCTGGGATTTAAATGCAACCACGAGTGCTATAATGGCTCTGGCTTTAGTTAAGTATGAAGTTTGGACTAGCATGCTTGTGGTTCGTGAAAGGCACCTTTGCCGAGCTGGTTATGGGGTATAGCTTGTATGGGGACCGTTGCGGGTGGTACCATCGGGGTGTCCCATATTCTCCTTTGCATTGGGTCCGTAGGGTCCGCTACATGCTAGGAAGGGCTTTTGAAAGACTTCATAGTGTTCCTTGCCCACTCACCTTGGCAGTCTTATGGGAGTTATAAACCCGGGCATATGGGAAACACGGCTGGTGGGTAAAGTGTATAACCTCTGCAAAGTGTAAATCTATCATGATAGCCGTGCTCACGGTCACGAGCGGCCTGGAAAACTCACAGTGTAGATGATCATGTTGTTTAATTATTAACGTTGTTTATTAATCTTATCATGTGGATATTAATTGGGTTTGCATAATTAAAGCTAAGTGTTGGTAAAACTTGACCAAGTTAAAAGCAACCGCAGTTCAGACAGTGTCAGCCTTTTGGGCTTCATAACCCTATGTTACTCTTGCTGAGTACTTTAAGTGTTCACTCTTGCTTTCTCAACCCCTTCAGATGGCTTTGAAGACTACTGTGAGGAGTACTAGGCTAGTGGTCAACCAGTCGGCGTTCCCTGTGAAGTGGAGCTTCGTCGCGAGAGTTATCTTTATTTTCCGTTGTTTTGATGAAGAATATTATTCGTTATGTAATAAGCACTCAGTGATGGTACTATTTAAAGATTTGTCGGCTTATGTGTGTGATTGATCTCTGGGCACACATGAGTTATTCATATTCAATTTTATTCTTAAAATTGGGTGTGACATGCACTGAAAGATCAGTAAGAAGTTTGGTAGCATGAGGGTCCAGAATATATCCATCATGAATGTCCTATATCCAAGTAGTTTTGATTGTAGAGATTGCAGATAATTCATAAGTATCCCGAGGCAAGACTCGTGAGAGTGCATCAGCTACTTTGTTCTCACAACCTTGCTTGTACATGATTTTATATGAGAGACCCATCAGTTTGGTAAGTGCCTTATGCTGCCAAGGGGTAGTCAAACGTTGATCCTCTAAGTGTGTTAAACTCTTCTGATCAGTCAAAATAGTAAAATGGGATGTCTGTAGATAATGTCTCCAATGATCCACTGCCATGATGATAGCCAAATATTCCTTTTCATATGTACTGAGTCCTTGAGCCTTTGGACCCAAGGCCTTACTGACAAAAGCAATTGGGTGGCCATGTTGATGAAGGACAGCCCCAATCCCTTTTGTTGAGGCATCTGTTTCAATTGTGAAAGGCTGAGAGAAATCAGGCATAGATAAAACTGGTGTTGAGATCAATGCAGTTTTGAGAGCTTGGAAAGCCTATGCGGTGGCAGAAGTCCAAACAAATAGGGTGCCCTTTTTTAACAAGTCAGTGAGGGGTCTGCTAAGAAGACCAAATTGAGGCACAAATCTCCTGTAATAGCCAGCCATACCTAAGAAGCTTTTGACATCTTTGACATTCTGAGGTTGAGGCCAGTCTTTGACTATTTGAATCTTGGCAGGGTCAGTGGCTACTCCCTTGATACTGACCACATGGCCAAGATAGGTGAGTTGTTGTTTGGCAAAGGAGCATTTGGCCAACTTAACATGAAACTTGTTTTGTTGGAGAAGAGAGAGTACTGCTTGGGTATGTTGCAAGTGAGCTTCCCATGTTTTGCTGTAAATGAGTATATCATCGATGAAGACCACTACACATTTACGCAATAGAGGTGCCAAAAGAACATTCATCACGGCCTGAAATGTGGCAGGACCTCCAGTAACTCCGTATGGCATGACATTGTACTCGAAATGACCATGATGTGTTTGAAAGGCCGTTTTGAACTCTTCACCGGCGACCATTCGGATTTGATGAAATCCAGAACACAAGTCAAGTGATGTAAACCACTGAGCTCCATGCAATTCATCCAATAGATCTTCTATGAGGGGTAATGGATACTTATTCTTGGTTGTCAGAGCGTTGAGACGTCTGTAATCCACACAAAGGCGCCAATCACCTGTTTTCTTGCGTACTAACAGTACAAGAGAGGAGAAAGGGCTAGTGCTGACTTTAATCCAACCTTTATCAATCATTTCCTTGATCTGATTTTCTATCTCTGTCTTTTGAGCAGGATTATAGTGATAAGGCCTGAGACAGAATGGTTGTGCACCATCTAAGAGTGGAATACTGTGATCCCCAAGTCGTTCTGGTGGTAACTCTGTCGGTGGAGTAAAGATGCTGGCATATTGGTGCAAAAGAACTTGCAGTTCTTCAAGTAGTGTAGTAAGAGGAGTAGTATCAGTTGGGTTAGAGTCTGGGTTCTGCAACTGAACCACATAGAGTATGGAGTCAGTTTTATCCATAGCTTGGAGTTGGTATTGTGAAATTGGGGACCCCAATGTTGCTTTGTTGAGAATGCCTTGTAATCTGATGAGTTGCTGGCCATGAGAGAATTGCAACCATTTCTCAGCCCAATGAATTTATATAGGACTGTTGGATGCTAACCAGTCCATGCCTAATATCACATCATAGCTCTGCAGTGGAAGACTTTTCATAGTTGTGTGAAAGGAATACCCTTGAGAGCCCCATAGTTGTTGATGTAGCTGATGAGTGCAAGAAAGAAACTCTCCATTGGCTACCTGAACCTTGACTGGGTGAGGCAGGAGCTGAGCATTGCTTAACTGAGAGGACAGTTGAGTGTTGATGAAACTGTGGGAGCTCCCTGAATCCACCAACATATAAATGTCCTTGCCTTGAAGATAACCCCTGAGTCTGATAGTTGCATTACCTTTAGTACCTTTGAGAGCCTAAACAGATAGGGCCATCAATTCATCATCAGAGCTAACAGGGTCTTCATCCACCATTTGGGTTTCTGAATCTTCACCTTCAGTAAGACAGGACCAGAGCTGTTCCATTGCATGAAAAGAAACAGATGCAGGGCATTTATGTTGGTGACCCCATTTTTCTCCACACTTGAAACAAAGACCTTTTGATCTTCTATAGTTCTTCAGTGCAGTAACCTTGTCTTCCTGATTTCTGTTCATTGGGAGATTATTGGGCTTCTTATCTTCAACTGGCTTGGTAAAAATCTTGTGATAGTCCCCAGCCGTCTTGTGTGAATCATGAAAACTCTTCTTGGATGAAGTACTAGACTCAAATCTCTTAGCTGGTTCATCAGAAGTACCTTCTTCCTGCAAAAGGGCCAGAGAGCTCGTAGTATCCAAGTCTTGGGGTCTATGTAACATAATAGCAGTTCTAACATCTTTCTTAAGACCATCTATGAATCGATTGCTAATAGCGGTGGGTGGAAAAGATTTGTTATGAGCCAGAAGATGGTGAACAATGTCACTGAATTGTTCGACATATTCAGTAACTGTGGTGGTTTGTTTGGCATGGAAAAAGTGGCGCAGGATATGATCATACTCATCCTTATCAAATCTATTGTAGACTGCTATGACAAAGGACTCCCAC
The DNA here is from genome assembly GCA_022036555.1 of Microstegium vimineum. NCBI lineage: Eukaryota > Viridiplantae > Streptophyta > Magnoliopsida > Poales > Poaceae > Microstegium > Microstegium vimineum. Next base: position 67,614,891 of record CM039122.1, on the reverse strand, counting down.
GACATGGTGTGAATGGGGTCTTGCAAGGTTTGAAACCAAAGAGCTGCAGACCCAGATAGACGCATAGACGCTAAGCGAACCCAAAGAGTAGGATCAGTTTTGTAGACATCAAAGTAATTTTCACAGCATTTGATCCATAGCCTAGGGTTTGTGCCATCAAACTTATGGAATTCAATCTCAGGAAAAGGTGGAGCGTGTGGGTACGGTAAGTATGGGATGGAATGACAGTGCACGGTATTAAGCCCTGAATCAGACACAACAATATGCTGGAATTGCTGATTACCCGTACCTGTGACCGGGGCTGGTTCCGGGGAAACAGTGTAAACCGCCCCGAAATCAGAACCCCGGTGGTGAGATCGCTTGTAGTGGTCTAACGACCCAGGTGCCGCCCGATGATGGGGTAACTCCAGATGAGCGGAGTTCGGCGCCTTGACGCCCGATGGAGCGAAATGATCTTCGCGAATTGCGTTGGTGAGGAGGGAGGGCGAGGCTTCGTTTTTCAGTGGTTGCGCGGAAGGGGAAATGGCCGTCGATGACGATGGTTGTTTGAGAGCCTCCAGCGCGTGGTCGATACGCTCTCCGAGATCCAGAACAACGTGCTCGAGATCGTGGACGCGGTTGTCGACGTCGGGCTTCCAGGTGAGGATCTCGGTCCGTAGGGTGCACATCTCGAACATGGAGCGCTTGAGCTCGTTCATGCCTTCGGAGTTCTCGCTGAGAAGAGCGAGAATCTGACCAAGTTGCTCCTCGGGTGTGGCCATGGCCATCTGTCGTCGGGTAAGGTAAGGATGATAAGCCAGAATCGCGATCTCGCCACAAATCGATTCGAGTGCTTGGGAATTACAGCGAAATCGTCCGGCGACAGCAGCTCACTGTCGATCGGGGATCTCGAGCGAACCCGAAGCATTTGCGATTCGATCGATGGAATAGGGAGATGTGGCGAACTGAATCCGATACCAGATGTAACCAAACAGCTAAGGTGGAGTATGGATACGGGATTCTAACGATAGTATTTAGTGGACAAGGTCCCGAGCTCTGGCAAATCACCGGTGTCCGCCGCCGCCGCCGTAGCCAACAGGCTCGATTCGAGAAGATACAACCAAGTCACCGTTCTCCCCTCTCGGAGTCGATACAAGAAGGGCAGAATGCCACTTCCAAAACGGGCCACGCAGGACCAGAAAACATCAATTTACCCAACCGTAGCCTTGTCGGTGTCAGGTTGCGACTGGAGCTCTTCAACGGGGACCCCAGGCGGAACCGATACGGCAACATCGGGTCCGACCAGGTGTGCGAAGGTTCTTCTTCCTGATTCTTGTGGGCTTCTCGGTAGGTACCGGCCCAGCCTCTGGAACAGTCACCGTAGCCTTGTCGGTGTCAGGTTGCGACTGGAGCTCTTCAACGGCGACCCCAGGCGGAACCGATACGGCAACATCGGGTCCAACCAAGTGTGCACGCAGGAGCACCAGGACGGACCTCGCGCTGGAGGCGGCCCAGGACGGCATCATCCTGCTCAAGAACGACGGCGGCGCCCTCCCGCTGTCCAAGCCCGGCGTCGCGTCCCTCTCGCCGTGATCGGGTTCAACGCGGACGACGCCACCAAGATGCGCGGCAACTACTTCGGCCCTCCGTGCGTGACGCTGACGCTGCTCCACTCCCTACGTGAAGGACACGCGCTTCGTCGTCGCCGGCTGCAACTCGGCCGCCTGTAACGTTACAACGATCCCCGAGGCGGTCCAGGCTAGTGTTGAAAACGGACGGAAACGGACAGAAAAACCTCATTTGTACTTCCGTTTCTATATTTCTTGACCGAACGGGATTGGATCTAGAAAAAAAAAACGGAATTAAAAACGGATAGAGATATGCGGGAATACGGAAACAAATAAGGAAAAAAAACAAATACGGATGAAGATCGGACAAGAATCGGAAAATTAAGTTAGAATAATATGACCAAAATTTCTTAAGTATACATGTACAAGAACACAAAATAGTAAGTTATTGGTCAAATATGCACTAGCATGCCATGTGTTAATATGTTAACATATATAATTTGTGATTAGTAGATTTATAACCATATAAATTTCTAAACATATCTCACTTGAGATTGAAAACGGGATAAAAACGGAATAAATACCGATCAATTCCTTATAAAAACGGAATTCTACGAAAACAGGATTTAAAAATATGGAAACGGACAGAAGGATCGGGAACGAGATTTTTTCCGTCCATTTTAAACCCTAGTCCAGGCCGCAAGCTCCGCAGACCACGTCGTCCAGTTCATGGGGCTGGATCAGGACCAGGAGAGGGAGGAGGTTGACCGGATGGACCTGACGCTCCCGGGACAGCAGCGGACACTCATCGAGAGCGTCGCGAACGTCGCGAAGAAGCCGGTGGAATTAGTGAAGTGAGGGGTGGAATTAATTACGAATCATTAGTGAAGCGAGCGGTGGAATTAGGTCTCATATGAAGGCTATGGTCCAAAAAATACTTATAAACCTACATCAATGTGTCTACTACTTAATCCGTGTCATTTGACTTTTTCGACCCTAAGTTTGACCACTCGTCTTATTCAAATTTTTATGCAAAATATTATTTTTTTTGATGTGACTTACTTATTTAATAAATAGTCTACATGAATGACTCAAATTTGACTATGTTTATATAATTTTTTTGAATAAGACGAGTGGTCAAAGTTGAGGTCAAAAAAGTCAAATGAATTATAAATTGAAACGGAGGGAGTACTACTTTTTTTTATAACGGTTGCTCTCTAATAAAAAAATATATATATATATGTCCTAGAGGTTCCAATCCTACCAACTAATCTAGCTAGCTCCGCTACGAAGGTGAACCACATACATCATGAAATTTGAGCACCAAACATAGAACATAAATTGAGTTTGAGAATGCAAACCCCAAATTTGTGTCTGAAACAGCACTAAACGCCGCCAAATCATGTTTTTGGTTAGAAAAAGAAGGGCGAGGAACCAAAGGCCCCACGTATTGGTGCATTGGGCCCTGCTCAGTCCACGCATGGGCTGTAGCGCTTGGCGATGCCGGCCGACTTGATGGTCTTCGACTAATCGTGGCCCTTCTCCACTGTTGGCCCGCGCGTTTTGATTGCCCGGGCGGCCCACGCAGCGCAAGCCACCTCACGCGACGACGCCAGAGTGCCAGACGCAGAGAGCCCACGCGACGGCCCACACGCACTGCCACCCTTTCAATCCGCGGTCGTCGATTCCGTTCTCTCTGGTTCCATCGCGCGTCTCCTCATTCTCGTGCGCTCCTCCGCGACCGCTCCGTCGTCGCCCCACCGGGTCGGTCCGCTCCCCGACCCCCTAGTGCCGCTGCATGGAATTGCACTGTGTGGGACAGTGATGACATTGCAGATGACGTGACCAATTGCAGAGAGGAAGGAAAACGTGGAGCAGGCGAAGCAAAGCAGCACCGGGCCGGGGTTGGTGGTCGTCGCACGGTCGCTATCTTGGATGACAGTGGTAGCAGGCTAGTAGCTCGATCGGCAGACAACTCGAGATGTGTGTTCCTGGGCCGGAATTCAATGCACCGCATGGATAGCTCGATCTATCTTCTTATCCAGGATGGGGGATGGGCGAGCACTGCTGGTTCATGATTGATCTTAGCATTGGGTCATGGGTCGTATTAGGCCCGTTTGGGTCCATTAGTCTCTAGGCAGGGTCTAACCTTCATTTCTAAGCCGTTTGGTTTTTTTGGATGACGACAGAGCTGATGCACACTTGATGGACACAAAGATTTACAGCAGATAATAGAGGTTGGCAATGCTAATGGAGGGAGTGTTTCCGAGAAATAACATAAAGTCAACATTTGCTAATCTTCCATGGAAAAGAAATAAAAAAAATGTAACATTCTTTCATCCAATCATTGCACGAGGTGTACAAGATATCGACAAAGAATCATACTCTTCCGTGCCAAAACCTCTCACAAAAAGAAAAACTCACCAAACACCAACCTCTGAGGTACAAAAGGGGAAATGAAAGGCCACGTGAACCCCAAAGAGAAAGCGACCGAACAAATATGATTTCACAAGCCGCCCGCTGAAACACCAGAGCCTTTTGCCCGGCCTCCTCTCCCGGAGAGCCTCTCGCCTTCAGCTCCCAGGCCTCCCCTTCCCCGCTCGGCATACCAACCCAGGCAGGCGCCAAAAATAAACGCCGCGCGCGCCGCTACGCGGCGAGGGCGAGCTTGTCACATTGCATCGCTTGCCACCTCCTCTTCGGGCCGGAGAGGTCGGCCTCGCCGCGCGCGACGACGATGGAGGTCGCCGAGGCGCCCGCGCCTGCGCCCGACGAGGACGCGCTGCCGGACGAACGCGGCGTGGCGCTGCACCTCCCGAGGCTGCTCGCCGGCGTCGTCTCCGGTGCTCTCACTGGCCTCTTCGCTCTCGGTACGTGCTCTCCTCTGCCGATCGATTCTCTCTTTTTTGCTGCGTGCGAGCGTGTTCATGTTGCCTCCCTCCTGCCCTGTTAGCTGCTGTCGTGAGACTCTGAGAGCTCGACGTTCGCTTTGTGGTGCGTGTATAGCTGGAGCTCTGACTGGGGCAGTCACCGGCGCGGTGGCGGGCAGAGCTTCCGACAGCGGCGGCGTTCTGCGGGGAGCTGGATTGGGGGCAGTCGCCGGAGCTATCCTCTCCATTGAGGTTCTTGAGGCTTCTCGCGCTTATTGGTGCTCCGACCGGCAGGGCTCGCGCGGCGCATCGTCCATGGTATGGTAGTAAGCTTCTTCCATGCCCGTCTTTGCTTTGTTCAGCTGTTTGTTTGATACTTACATCTGCGTTTTCTTGTAAAATTGAGAACTTGATTGCCGATTTAAATTATGATTCTTGATTGGACCGTTGGACTTTAGTAGGTGTGAACGACGTAAATACTACGCCATCTGTTTCTCTATCGACGTTATCGTTTATGTCAGTATGTGTGAGATAGTGACTGTTACTAGAACTTCATAAGGTTCCATTTTGTTCCATAAAAAAAAGTTTCTCTCTTATAACAGAGAAAACAACCTCGTAAACCTAATTTGACTTGCACTATTGCAATCTAGAAAAATATCCCACTTGCACTATTACTTGGTCGTTTGAGGTCTATATATCATCATAAATATTAGTTTAATTACCACGGTAATTGTTAGTAATTTTATAGAAGCGCTCTCTGTAAGGACATTCCATGGTTTGGTGTGCAGGCTGATTTCATTGAGCAGCTCCTTCGTGCCCGGTTTGTGCAAGAGCAATTTACATCTTCAGGATATGCATCATATCGCTGGCAGGTCAGTATGTATCACTGGAGTATGATTTTTACAGCACAAAACTACAGTTATGATGATAATGGATTCTCGTCATTGTGTTTAATTTGCCACATAATGGAGATATCACAGTGTTCTAGTAGTGGCTTTTCTTTTACTTTTTTGTCAATGGTTCCTTTGAATTGGTGTCTTTTTGTTGTTATAAAGACATTGAATGGTAATGCTGCAGAGAAAAAAAAAATAGCCACGGTTAATGGATTATTTGTGTGTTTCTACTTCTACTTAATTTTAGATACTTTTTCAATGACAGGTCAGCATATCAGATTTTGGTCACGATGACCTATATGACATCTTTGGAGACATTTCATCTAAAGGGCTCTCACAAGAGTCACTGAAGAAACTACCACGTTATGTGGTCACTGACCAAATGCGGGACTCATTCGGCGAAATTCTGTCTTGCCCTATCTGTCTACAGGTACAATTTAAGGAAGTGCGTTACTACTACAGAGTAATTGTCAAATAAAGAAACCTTCTACCACGATATGCACTTTGTTTTGGTTAAAAGTATAGTAGGAAGAAGTAACTACAGCTTTTGCAGTTTTGTTTGCCTTAAGCGCACCACCTTTATAATTAATATAACTAACCTAGCTTTATACTCAACAAACGCCACATGCTGCTTGTTATATGTTAAAAGTAAGTTCCTATCACAGTGATCTTGCTCCTTTACATAAATTTGAAATGTTTCTAAGAAAAACAAAGCCAACCATTGTGACCATTAATGTTTTGTTTTGTAACTTGATACTGGAGTACTGATCGTTAGGTGGTTGCTACACGCTCCCGGCCTATTATTAGTAGTGCTTGATTTGTCTCTGTAGTGGTTGTTAAATTCGTCTGATGCATTCTATAAAGCTCTTTGTCCTGGTGATGAGTGATGATTAAGGCAAAAAAAAAAAACGATTTAATAATAGACTTGTCCACAACCGTTAAAACTGAAGTTAGCACATGGACTAGCAACTTGTCCGGTACAAACAATTGACAAGTAATCAGCGAGTTCCGAGCCATTTTATTCAAAATGATTTCTGAGTGAGATATATGGTTGTTCAACCAGAAAAATGGGCTCATTCTGGGAGCGATAATGAGATCATGAATGCAGAATGCAAGTTGAGGCACAATGGTTGGACAGTGACACAATGAATGCATGGTAGGAGTGAGACTACTGATATGAAATTTACTGGGATGCAACAACCTCAATGGGGCAACTGCAATTAGCGATTTCGTACCAAAATTTGCTTGCTACTAAATGCAATGTGTGGCTGGCTGGCACCTGCTTTATGCATTTTTTTTTATTTCTCATCAACACCGACCTAATAGCGTCGTCCTTCATGCATCTCGCAGGACATTGTAGCCGGCGAGACAGCGAGGAGGTTGCCCAGCTGCTCTCACACTTTTCACCAGCCTTGCGTGGACAGATGGCTTGTCGACCATGGCTCGTGCCCCGTTTGCAGGCAAGATGTGTACGATAGGTAACCTGCGTGCGTAGATGAAGAAATAGTTGGGTGAAGTGAAGTGAAATGTTGGCTCCTACACTTCATACAGTAGAGGTACATACCGTGGTGTAAATTAGCATAATCTGCCTGTTTTTACTACCAGCGGAAACGGCCGTGCATATCTGACAGTCTGACTTTGTCTCTTACACCCGGTTCCAAAGTGTAATGAAATAAGATTGCTGTCGAAGCAGTTCCTATTTCTGAGAATTTATTTGTCTGCTTGGCACGGCATTAGTTTCTGAACAGATTCCATGCGCAGTTCCAGTCGTGTCGGCAATAGTCTTGCTGTCCTCGTTCTTGCAGATGCAGACCCCGTGTTTGGCATCAAGTGTTGATGGCGGCCATGTCTTCCAGTGCCCATCTGCTTGGAAGGTCTGTCTGAAATTGATGGCGGTAACGCCCAATCCAGATAGAGCACTGTTGATAGGACATCAGCATCCATCCATCTTTGAAGGAGTAGAGAGCGGTGGCCCTGATCCACTACAGTGCTCAATCATTTGTTGCTTGAAATCTTGCAGTCTACAGAGCCAGGGCCGATGGATCCCCATGCTAAAGCACAGTAATGCGCGCCGGCGGCAGCCCTGAACACTGTCAGGATCACGCCACACCTTCGATCAACAACAGAGGGGTTGGCAGTGATGATGTGCTCTTGACGGCGCCAGAGGAGACAAGACAATGTCATTGAACGTTGCCGCTGATGAGGGGCGGCGGCACCGCCAGAGTTCGGGATCTGTCGCCCACGGGAGCGGCGGCGGGAGAGGTGCGGACTGCGGTGCGCCACCCACCGCAAGATCTGATGACGATGGTGGTGCGCCACCCACCGCATTGTCAGTCTGTGATCGTAGCTTTTCACAACAGATTGTCCAGCTTCGCGTTTTCGAAAGCATAAAATTTGCAGGCTATTGAGCATGTTTCAATCAGATCAACAGATCATTATCTAAAAAAGATCAACAAATCATTCATGAATATGTGCAAAAGTTCTCGACGAAGCCAAGCACATTATCAAGTATCAACACAGATTTTCTATTGGCACACAACAGAATTCAGGAACTAGTGTTCTTTCAGAGAAGTGTCCACTTTGCAAGATGCGCTGCATAGTCATATGCTCAACAATCACAGAGTGCCACCACGTCATTTCAATCCCGTGTTTCTACTGAGTACTGGAACAAAATATAGTGGGACTAAGCTCCAGATTTACAGCGCAGTATATGGTAGCCGAAAGAATATACTTGGTGTTTGTGTCTCTGTACTTTCAAGAAAGAAGAAAGAGTAGGCCAACTTCTTCTGTTCAGTATTTGAAAAAATTGTCTATCTGTGCAAAACGAAGATGACAAACTTCTTGGATCCAAGATCCTCAGACCATTTTCCTCTATGAGGAACCCATCTGCAGGTTTAAAAACAAACAGTGACATCAGACATTTATACATCAAGGTACAAATTAACAAAGCCCCCAAATATAACCCTTGGGTGTTAAAACAGATGCACGTTTCAGTTGCTGGGGAATCACCTGGGAAAACTTCTTGAGAGGGTCCTGCATTTGGATTTCATCATGTTGGGAGACCCAAATTCCTCCGAAGATGCTCACACTGAAATGCAAAGACAAAGTTTACTAGATCACCGAATCAAGTTTTCCTGTTTTCTTTTTAGATTAAGGGAAAAAAAACATCCAAGTTTTCATGTAGGGGGAAAAATCCAATGCATAGGCATTCTATTGACTTACCTTTGTCTTCTCAAGAGCCTGTCTTATCTCAGGATCCCAATCCAAGTCACTTAATCTGCTGATCTTCACCTTCTTGATGTCCAGCTCAGGGCCACCTCTGATCACAGATGCCCACCATTCCTTCTTATTTTGCTTTGACAGTAGTATAGACAGTGATTTCCCGCCGTCCTCTGAAGGAGTTATTACAAAATAATGAATTGCATACATGTAACACAGAGTTCATGCAGGAACAGATATTAGTCATGCAACAAAAATACCAATTGTCCATACGCAGTCGCAGACGTTGACTGGTTGGTAAAGCACCCCCTGGAATGAAAAAGTCAGAATGCTATATTAGAAGATGTATTCCCTATGAGGAAGATTCTTGTCATGTAAATACTGAGCATGATTATCACATATAGACGAGGTAACGCCATTTCAATATTGCCACTTACATCAATTATTGGAGTCTGGCCCTTTAGTGCAACCTTTAGGTGGTTCTTCTCAATCTCATAGACAACAGACTTTGACTTTATTCCTTGGGGGACTGGAACAGTTATGTTAACCTCTGATAACTCTTGAGTCCAGGAATATTTCTCCAAGTCCAGACCGTTTTCAGCATTTGGTTCTAATCCACAATTTAAAGGAAAACACCTTAGTTCTTTAGTGTAAAGGATGCGAGCACAATAACAGAAATGGAAGTGCAGATTACAATTAAGTTCATCTGGATGTCCAGATCAGCATGAGAATAATACAAATAATTTATTTCAGAAGAAGGGTATGCACAGCCCAAGTTGTTAGTAATTGATATCCCAGAGTTGAAGATCAGAGTGAGCTACAGTAAGTAACATGTGAAAATGAGAGTTGTTATGAGAAATGGGTCTCAAATAACAGGGAGTGAGGGAAGGAACTTAACAACTATTCATTACAGTAGAAATGTTACTTAATTAGCACAATAGAGATAATTTAAAGACAAAACTTATAGTTTCAACGCAGCAGAATACTACTGACAATCTGACAGAACATATGAGCAGAAGAACCAGTAAACATGATATTGCATGATCAACTGATCGCTGCTTGACATACATGCTGTTAAACGTACAGATCTCAAAGCAAAATTGATAAGTGCAACCAAGTATAGAACACTAAACAACTTCAAATCCCTTTAATCTTTCGTGACAGACAAAGATAAGCATCAGTTCATACCTCAATCCCAGTAAAACAAAACTCAGAGTTAAATCACTGCTTTGAAAGTCAAGCTCTGACACTCATGGATTAGCATAAAACTGAAAAGGCAGACACGCGAGAATCTGAAATTCCATGATATTTTCCTGTTTTGTTGTTATCATGTAAATCTCAACACCAACACTTCACACAAAAAGCAACTACGTCTATAGCAATATGGCATACTTTGAAATTCCATGATATATTTGCCGCAATATGTCAATCTGAACACCTATGGATCATAACTTTAGAACAGAATCGCTAACCCATGTGCTCATGAAGCTAAGTAGTTGCCGAGCCTAGAACTGCAATGCGACTTTACTCTTTTTTTCGCGAACATGTGCCTAGGCACAAGCTTTTCATTAAGAGGAAATGCGACTTTACTCTGATTGCACAAAGACATAAGAGTAGAAAGGAACAGAGCGCCTTCTATTTGATGTGTAAATGCAGCATCAGAAATCACCAAGGCACAAAGCAAATCCCGCATTCGAACCATGAACATCACAAACAGACCCAAAAAAATGTGGCGGTACGAGATGAATCACCTCTTGCGCGCTTCCCGTCCTTCGCCGTGTTCTCTGCGTCCCCCTCCATCTTCCTCTCCGCATCCGCTGCCCTCCTTGACTCCTCGTTCCTCCGTATCTCCGTCAACTTCTCCTCCGCCTCCTTCGCTGCCACCAGCTTCTCCTCCGCCTCCTTCGCTGCCACCAGCTTCTCCTCCGCCTCCGCCTGGGCCCTGGCCGCCTTCGCCATCGCTGCCACCTTCGTCGCCGCGGTGGGGTCGCAGCGAAACAGGCCGGAGCGCTCCCGCGCGACGTCGATCGCCGCCTGGAGGAATGGGAGCGGGCCGCCCGTGCGCTCGAGCACCGCCGTGAGGACGTCCTCGTCGCTCCTGCTGACGGCCTTCGCCGCAGACGGCGCAGCCACCTGACCGTCGCCCTCCTCCTGGTCCTGGTAATCGGTGGTGATCGCCATTGGCCGCTACTGTTTATAGGGTTTCGGCCTTTCGGGCAGTTGCTGCTCGTGCGAGGTTTCCGAGTGGGTTTCGCAACGAAGCTTGGACAGCTGGAGGAATGGTGGGCCTCGTTTGCGAACGGATTCTGCGAAGACGACGCGAGATTTTAAAGGAACTTTTTAGAATGGTGACGGAATTTTGTCGGTTGCGGTACGGGTGGGGCCGGGTGACGGTGGGCCATGTTACCTCTCTTGTGAAGCAAATACTTTTTTTTTTTGAAACTTTGTGAAGCAAATACTGTCGTTACTGCATCAAGCAGTTTACAATGCCCGCATCAAACGAGTTTACAATGCTCTTGTTATCTTGTACAATTTGGTGCACTCCTCCACGGTTCATCTCTGCCCTTCTATAATACATCAAAATTTTCTTTACTAAATCTACTTCCGCCCTGTTTACCAGATCGTTTCGTTGGCTGATAAGCATTTTTGGTTGTTTTTTTTAGAGAAAAACACTGTTTCGATGACGGATAAGCACATCCAAATTTGTGTATCATAGTGATCCAACTTTAAACAAATTAATAGCATGTATCTCTCCTCAAGCCTTCTTTTCTTACTCATTGAAGATCTTAAGACCAAAATCATTCGGATCATTCACACTCTTGAATCCAGGATGGAAGGAAATTATGAGACCACGAGCACCAAATCTGTATGAACGAGGCCAAAAAATAACAAAAATTCTAGAGTTTGGCACCGCCGCCGGTCCTACCAATGGAGCTCTCTATTGTGCCATCCCTTTTTATATTTTTGTCCGAGGGTGGTGTTACGCGGCGACCAGCCTTCGCCTGCCATTGCAACGGTTCCTCAGACACGTCCTCGATATCCACCTGACAGTGATTCGCCCCCTCCTCGCGCGCCACGACAGGCTCTTGATTGCTCTGCATATGGTCGTGTGGGTCCCATTCGCTAGGGGGGGTGTGGATGTGTGTTCTGATAATTTCTTTGGGTTGCTTCTCTACCCTCTATAATACACCAAAATTTTCTTTACCAAATCCACAACCTCAACCACCCCGGGCCAGAGTCATGCCTAATCTAAGCCCACCCAAGTTTGTGTACCAAAGTTCCAACTTCATACAAATAAATGGCATGGGTCTCTCCTCAAGCCTTCTTCTCTTACTCATTGAAGATCATAAGACCAAAATCATCTGGATCATGCGGGTCGTTGAACATAGGTATGGAAGGAAATGCAGAGGCTATAGGCACCAAATCCGCACAAACCCACGGCATGCCCTTCCGCTCTCGCCCAGGAGGACAGGGCCATGGCCGACCTTCACCTACTACTATATAGTAGTTCCTGCAATGCATCCTATGTAGCCACCTCGGTTGTTGTTCGCCTCCCTTCTAATAGGTTGAGATGACAGACTAGAGGGGGTGAATAGTTTTTTTTCTAAAATTGATAGTGTCGACTACCCAAGATTAATACAACTACCCAAGATTACACCACTCTATGTACGATATGAAGAACCTTGCAGAGATCCTAATATGAGCAAGAACAACTAAGGTGTCAAGCTAGATAGAGCCTACCTAAACAATTCAGTTAGAAAGATCACACAAACTTATATCATTACTCCTTCCATAAAAAAAAACTTATATCATTACTCCAGTATTCAAGCAACCAGGAAGCTCGTACATATATATGTTATAGTATGTAAAGCCCACAAAAATCTTAGTTCACTAGCAAGCCCGTTAGCTAGTAGATATGATATAGGTAATAAACTTAACAACAAGGTTCAAAATGAAAAATTAGGCTAAATAATGTGAATCCCTATCACGTACTTCCTCCGTTCCAAATTATAAGACATTCCAAAAATCTTAGAGAGTCAAAGCATCTCAAGTTTGACCAATAATTATAGAAAAAATTATGATATCAAATAGGTATATTATGAAAATATGATTGATAACGAATCTAATAATACTTATTTGATATCATAAATATTATTATATTGATATATAATTTTGGTCGGACTTGAGAAAGTTTGACTTTCCAAGATTTTTGAATGACACAGAGACACGACACAAGTGCTTATTTGAAAGTCAGCTTTTGCACGAGCACGTCCTGTTACGGTGATCAGTACGCACAGACATGCAACGCCTTGCACGCGACCGGCAGGGAAGTACGTACGGCGGGTGGTTGACGTTGACCCATCTAGCGCCGCGCCAGCGCGGCGGCGGAGTGAGCAAAAGGAGCAGGGCCATGGCCGCGAATGAGCCGATGAGGGAGCCGGAGATGCGCTCGCAGAAGGAGTCGAACTGCTGGCAGATGGCGAACCAGTTGGCCCTGGCGTTGCCCTTGTGCGCCAGGTACACGATCGCCGTCGCCGCCGCCGCCGCCGCCGCCGTCACCAGCGCCAGCATTGCCTTTGCCAAGAGTGCCAAAATTCAGTTGGGGTAATCACTTGGATCGGCTGTGCCGACCGATCATGCATGCCCGTTCAGTCGCCGGGTATTATGCAGAAATAATTAAGAGGACATGTTTCTTACCGCGTCGAAGAAAACCAAGACCAGCCTACTGTACTTCGCCCTGCTTGCCATGATGTGCACGATGGACAGAGGTATGGACAGGACCAGGTACGCCGCAACGATCGAATTCACCACCACGAAGAACCTGACACACAAGTGAACGAAACAATGTATGCATTGCTGCACGTAGTATATATAACAACGCTGCTCAGAGGAGCACCGGTCTATTGTATGTGTTGACCAAGCGAAGCAAGCACGATCATCAATCAAGTTGGTGGTGAACCGGTTGAAGGATCGTCGATCGATATGATGCACGTACGTCAGGGTCGGCAGATCGCTGTACTGCGCCTTGAACCGGAGGAACTGCGTGAAGAAGGGCAGCGTCTGGTTGGTGGTGCCCATGGCGATGGCGCTGCCGACGGTGGCGATCACCGCGACGAAGCGGAGGATGAGGTCGAGCACGGCGAGCCCACGGGTGGCCGCCCTGCCCCCGCTCCCGCTGCTGGCGGCCACCTCGAGCACGGCGGCCTTGGGGGTCTCCTCCCCGCCGTGCTCGTGCTCCGACGACACCGGGGCTTTGCTGCCCTCCATCGCGTGGCCGCGTCGACGACACCGCCGCCTCAAATTTCGCCTTCGATCGGCTCGTGAACTGCGTCGAGGTTTACTGCTCTGGATGTTGGATGCTGCTCGCCAGTCGCCAGTGTTTATATGCATGTTATAGTGCACGAAGAGCTCCGTGGAGTGTGCATGTGGATTAGGTGACTAGTCTGATGTGAGCACGTGATGCATGCTCGTGTACGTGCCGGGGAATGCAGTTTGGTTGGCACCAACTCTCACTTGCTCCATCAGATTCAGGGCTAACGACATCAGCTTGCTTTATGCCAGTGCCAGTCGACGGCAGCGTCTGCGACGACACCCTCCGTGCCCCTGTGCTTCAAACTCGTCCCAGCTCCAAAGCGCGCGGTACTTTTATGCAGCAAAAAGAATTTAACGGCCTGTTGGGCTAGAAAAGGCCCAGCACTGTGAGGTCTCATTTGGGCTGCACGGCACCAGGTCCAGTTGCACTGATGGTTCAGTAATGTTCAGATGTATATGGATCTTGTACGTGTTGCGTTGCAGAGCTCCGATTCAGCGAAGGTGAGCGCAGAGCGCCTTCCCGTCACTGGACGTGGTGCCGCTGATGGTGACGATGGTGGATCACGTGGACATCTGCGAGGGAGGCTCTCTGCTAAGGGAGGAGACCGAGAAGAGGGTTGGGGGCCTCAGCCCTCAGGAAGCTGGAGGAAGCAGTCATAAAGTAATTATACGGGTGTAAGTGTTACTAACCAGTTCTGTATCTGAACTTTGTTAGCAAATAAGTTCAGACTACTTCTTTACTGTCCTGCTCAAGTCAGTATATGACCCAAACGCCTGGATGAACTGCGGTACTGCAGTGCAATAGGGAAACATGAGGGGAGTGCACCTCTACTGCATGTTATTAATAAAAGAAAGTTATTTACAGTAACAAGACATGAATTTATTAGCTCGGCTTATCAGTCACGGTACAATATTTTTCTCACAACAAAACAATTAAAAACAATATTAGCGAGCTAATCAGCCGCAGAAACGATCAGCCGAACCTGACAATAGTTGGCCAGTAGCACCGCATTGTCAGTGTTTGCGTCAATTCTCCCATTCGGTTGATTTTTTTTTTCATAATAAAATAACATCAATCCGTTTATCAGCCACATAAACCAGAGAAGCACCAATGCTTAATGACGTGTCCATACATTTTAGTTCAGAAAACGAAGGATTAGGTACGATAACATCTAGATCCCTTTCTGGTTTTACAGTTCGGCCAAGATCGGAGCACAACAACGGATGGATCCTGAAGAGAAAAAGATAAATTGCTTGAGAGAGAGAGAGAGGGGAAGGAAACAGAGGAGTTATCGTCTAGATACAGAACTCTGTGTATAGTACACTGTACATGCCAAACTAGAACTGTAGTTGTGCAGCATCGATCGCCGCTCGGCACAGTTCAGTCGGTCAGAGGCGTACAGGACTACAGGTACACTAGCTAGGATGCAGCCTGGCAGGCCTCGCCGTCAGCACGCAAGCAGCGGAGAACGGTGCGCCGAAACTTGCAGCGGCGGGGGCCTGGGCCTGGCCGCGCCGGGGACCTGGAAGAAAAAGGTGTATGGCCGCCGCTGGGGATGCAGCCAGAGCGCTGAGTTGCGTACTGGCTCGATCTGGCACCGATCCTCTCCAAGGACCAGGGCTGCAACGCTGACGAGTGGCTAGCAGTCAGAATCAGCCGACCACCGGCCGGACCCCTACCGGTTACATACGGTTTACGAGGTACAACGACCAAAGTGCAGCGGCGGCGTCTCCGATGTACGGCTTCGTAATCAGAGCCATGAAATTTTGAGCTACCGATGAGCGATGGATGATCGCTTGATCTGAACTTATTTATACAGTAGACCGGCAGTGAGAGTTCCAACCAAAATCCAAAATCCAAAATCCCAACTATTTTGGATTCTAAAATTCAAAATACAAAATATTTTGGTAGGGTGTTTAGTTCCAACCAAAATTTGTCTTTCAATGATGGGGATTATGAGGATGTCACACAAACCAATACAAAGATTCCTTTATTTTGGGCTCATAAGTTCAAAATCTAAAATGGAGAATAGACCACTTTTTGCTAAATATTTTGAGTGATGTTTAGTTTTATTTTGCAAAATGAAGAATCAAAACCTAAAATATTTTGGATTTTATGGGAACTAAACACCCCCTGAGGATACATTCTGAGGTGTAACTCCTGTGAATACTAAGACGTGAACTGAGCATTATCGCGTTCTCTATGGTGTAACTTGCCCTTTAAGTTTTCTATACTAGACGTGAATGCTCGTATTTTTTCAAATTCATTTTAAAATTTTATAATGTTATTCTTTTCTGAGATGAAAACAAAATTTGGTGTACAAAAGTCTTTAGCTTATACTCTCTCGTTCCAAATAAAATGTGATAACGTGTTTTTAATTTAACTCCACCCAATTCAAACTTCTCCAATTTGGACCAAGATTATTAAATAAAATTACACTGATATCTATATGATGAAATTAGCTTTATTGCATCACTACTAAATATGTTTTGATTATGCATTTATTTGTTTTTTTAAGGAAAGCATTTATTTGGTATTATTATATATGTCCATATATTTTTCAATAAACATGATTAAAGTTAGAGGAATTTTACTTAGGACAACTAAGACCGTGTTTGGTGTCTTCTCCCTGCAATGTGTTGTGTTGTCAAACGAGAACTCCGAGCAAGCTCCAAGGTTAGGAGCGTGTTTGGTCCGCGGCCACACCTTACCTGCCTAAGCTTCGGCGAGCCACAGAGCCAGACAGTTGTTTGATTCAACTTTTAGCAGTGACATCGTTTAGTGTGTGGCGAGTGTGGTAAGTGTGGCCACCACCAGATGCATGGTCACCACACCGGGCGTGGTTGTGGCGCATGTGGCATGGCTGACGCTGGCTATGAACCAAGCAGCCCCTTGGTTCCCTTCCATGTGCTTCTTGGATGTTGTGCGGCTAAGAGTTACACACTTCTTTAGGAGAAACAGAATATCTCGCCTTTCTGGATAAGCTTTCCATAAAGAAGGCCACAAGGTAGTCCAATGGGCATGGCCTAGCGTAGACATGGTACGACTCGCCGACCATCGCGCTCATATCAGCGCAGTCCGATGGATGGGTCATGCCTCAGCCCTGAGCTGCTACACTGGCATGTCCCTGTTATCGATGGCCCGAGGGTGGCCCGATACCTCATACTTATAACCTATTGTATCAACTTAACCTTAGTTCAACATTCACTTCAACTATTGTTGCCTTTTGTCCCTCTCATTTTCATCTATTGATACCTCATATGGCGACATCTTGTCCAAACACTCGATGCCAGCTCTCTCATGACTAACACATACAATGGTTGTAGTCTCAACCATGGCTAGCCCATGGAGGTTGTAGTGGTGGTGCGTCCTGGTTCTTAGATTCAATTCGATTTGGCTGCTAGTTTGATTCTATCTGTATGTGAGCTATGATACACATAATAGATTTGTAGATACTAATAACTTCCTGATTTGAAATTTATGTTTCTTTGCTTTGGTGAACTAGCTAGTTGGGCTAACACGACATGTTTAACAAGTTTAGTGTCGTACCTAGGCCCATGGGATGGCATGACACGACATGACTAATAATCGGGTCATGCCTGGCCTAACCTCAGGTGGGTCATGCCTCATCGCGCCCGTGCTAGGTCAAGCCATGTCATAAGTTTGGTCATTTATAGTTTTTCGTTGCTCACGTCAACAACACCAGATGAGATACTATGGGGGGGGGGGGGGGGGATGGCTAAAACATCCAACGTTTTGAAAGAAAGAAAACATATTTTGAAAGAAAGAAAGCATAGACTAATTGAGAATGCAATTACAAGATCAGTACATGCTACTGCTCAGAAGCTTGTGCGTGAAAGATTTGGCTTGCTCCCGTAAAAGAACCAAAATGGCTCGCCTGCCTAGGCAATGGAAGCTTGTCGTTTCTCGTGTGAACTGGCCAGCCGGGCAAGATGAAGTGCTGCTAGGAAAAAAGAAAAGCATCCTAAACCGCCACTCAACATCTTAAAAAGGAAGAAAACGTTAAAATTGAGAGTGCACATTAATCAGGGATCCTAATTACTTAAGATCAGCTCATCATAATCTGCTCAAGAACTTGTGTGGGCAAGATTGGTGTTGCTAACTTTTTTTTTATAAAAAAACAAGATTTGTCTTGCTCCCGTAGGAGAAGTGGAGAACCAAAATGGCTAGCTTGTGTAGGCAAGTTTCTCGGTGCTCATGAGTCATGACAGACTGCCAGTAGAGCAGATGCCACTATTAAAAAAAACCTAGAACATCCAACTTTTTTAAAAAAAAAACATTGGAGACTTGAGAACGCACACATTGATCAGCTCACCGTAAACTGCTCAGGATCGGACCTTCATTCCGCTACTGCCATCTCCGGCGCCTTGCAGTCTCTGCACAGCGCAAAGAACAAGAAAGACAGCAAAGGAGACTCCGTACACGTTTCATAGACCGGAAACTCCACATCAGCCATCTGAATCTGATCTCGTACGTACGAAAATATATATGGAGCTCCCTCCAAAAGAACTAAGCGCATCGCTCGTCAGTCTGTCACAAACGAAAGTGATTGGAGAATCAGAAACGGGCATATGCAAGCTGCTTGTTGTAAATAAAGTACTTTACCTTTATCGTCAGTTCCTAGCCTAACTGAAGAGTGATCGAAGACCCCAAATAAAAAATGAAAAGTACTGACGGGCGGATCACACCATCTGAGGTCCTGCATGAGAAAACGAGGCCGATCGTGTAGCCAAAGAGAAGAACCTGCCGGTCGATAATGGATGATGCCTCACATTTTGCACAACATGCATATGCACATTTGCATTCTTCCCGGACAGCAGGGATGAGCTAGCTAGCTAGGGATATATCTTCGGGGCATCGGCCGGCAAGTCATCCTTGGCTACATAACAAAACACAACCTCATCCCCACATGCAAGCCCTCTCAGATGATAAACCTCTGATTATGACGAACTGTATGTATGCAGCTAACTGAATGTACACAAGATTATATATATATATATATATATATATATATATATATATATATATATATATATATATATATTATATATATATATATATCCACATATTGCATCACACTTGCTTGCTGCAAACTATAAGCTGGTGAGCAACGCACACGATCGAGCTACTGCTGGCAGCAAGATGGATAGATGAATAGAACACTGTGAACTGGCTGTAGAAATAGGAGATCGAGCAGCACTATACCGCTACCGGAGGAGCTAGGAATTAGTGAAAGCAGCTATTATCAGCAGAGTAGTTGTGAAGCTTTCGTCTTGCAAAATGAGGCAACCTCAAGCTGCTATATATATGTGGGTGTCGCGTTAGAGAGTGGACGAGCCGATCAATGGCTTCGTTTTCTTGAGTTCGATCGTATGGGCGGGGGAGCGAGCGAATGAAGGTTGGTGAGGGCCGGCCTGTGTAAAGGAGGAAGTAGCTAGCGAGGTGTGGTGCGTGCTGACGAGATCGATGCCATGTGTCTTTAAGAGTGTGGGGGTGCATGCAGCACGGCCGCCTGGCCTGCTTGGATTTGACGCTGCGGTACTGACAGGTCTACCCCCTACAACAAGCCCGTCCTACACGCCGCTCATTTCGCGTTTTCCTGTGTGAGCGATGATCGTAATCGTCGAGAGGCCGGCCGGTACCGTTGCCTGCCAAGGGAACGTCTGTTGTCTACGCCACTTTTTTGAGGTAGATGCATGTGAAACTGTACGTTGCCGGCCTGACCCTAAACCGACCCCTTATATTTAAATTTGAAACATGACCTGTAAAATTTAAGGGTCAAATTCAAAGTTCAACTCCAGCCATAGTCCCTAATTTGAGAGGGGGGAGAGAGGAATAGGAGAGTCTCATTTCTGGGGATCCAAAACTAAATTTTGAGGGTTTTCCTAAAATAAGAGCTCAAATAAAAGGTGTATTGGAGTTGATTTTTTTAGACCAAGTCCCTAGATTTAGAATAGAGGATTGTTTAGAGGCTCCACTCGAGTTGCTTTAGGCTAGCTGCTGCCTCTCGTCACAATCATCATGAGCCTGATCGATCGAAAACTCGAAAAAGAAAATCAGCGAAACGAAATGCACTGCATTCATTCTACACGCAAGCGTTGCTTGCATTGTGCATGCCCATAAGCTACTCTAATTTTTCATCCATTCTGCCATCTTGGGAGTGTTTATTTATGGACTGATGTTATTTTATTATGACTAAAAAATAGTGCATGACGACTGAAAGTTTAAATAAACAGTCAAAATTTAACCATCCCATCCTATGTACAGTACTAGCTAGTACGGTGAATGTAAAATGTACCAGCAACGGCGGCAGTAATAAAACACATGCATGACTCGGGCCGTTTGGTTGCTTTCTCTGGGCAGCCTGCATGGCATCTAGCGTACAGGCTCCCGTCGGCCAGGCTCCGGTGGTACAGGCAGTAGCGTTTGGTTGTTTGGCTGTGCACATGCAGGATAGAGGAAGAAGCAGTTTGGTTGGATGTAAATAAAACGTGGGGGCCGCATGGAAGAGTCTGGCCACGGAGCGCCCGCGTGCCGCAGCAGCCTGGCTCCACAGAAACGAGTTCTCATTTCGTTTCCCAGGAGGCTGGCCGCCGGGGGGTTGATTGCATTTTTAGATAATGGATATCAAAATAATATCTGGCCTGTGAATGTACACAGCTCAAATTTATAGGATTTAAAACCTAAAAACCGAAAGAACACAGCTCAAACTTATAGGATTTAAAACCTAAAAACCGAAAGAACAAACCAGGGTCTTACAAAGACTAGGAAAAAAATTAGAGCAAACAGTACAACTGTTTCCACCATTTATTTGAAAAATCTAAAACAATAGTCTTTAATCTCTTGCTTATCGACGAAAGGATGTCCTTGGCTTGCTCATCACGCTGCAACTGGGCCCAGAAACGAAGCCAATACGTTCCCTTGAAAATAACCTGCATGAAAGAGTTATTTTTTAGTTTGTTAAAAATCACATCATTCCGGCAATGTCAGATGGCCAAGCATATTGCAGCCACCCCAACCCAGATCAGCCCTCTAAGCCTTTTGTATTGATTCTGAAGCTAAGAACCGAAAATGTGGCTTATAGATCTTGGTGGAGTTAAATTAGTTGTGAATAAAATCATCCTCCAAATTAATTTGGTGAAAGGGCAATCGATGAATAGATGTTGAATAGTCTCATTCATATTACAACAAATACACTTCTGACTCCCTTTCCAGTTCCTCTTAGAGAGGTTGTCCCTGGTTAAGGCCACTCCCTTTTGTAGAAACCACATAAAGATTGCATGAATCGGGTCTGACCCAAAATCAAATACAAGTATCTAAACACATATATGTTGCATCTCAGCAGCCTGGCCCAACCATATACAGGGAGGTGAATGCAGAGCGGTGTAGTACTTGGATCGGCCAAGAATCGGCTCGATCCAAACAACTTTTTACTGCCTAGTACTGGTACACCGAGTAGGACTACGTACTGTGTACAGGTCACGCATCAACATCGCCAGCGGCTACGGATCAGACTCTTGCAAGGACCATGTGGTCACAAATAGTACTTGCATGTGTGTACAGGACTTGCAAGGACCCTGTAAAATCCGAGGCCACGGATCCAATTGAAGCTCGAAAGACTAGCGGTCCTGCCGAACTGACACGTGTCACGTCATGTTGGGCAACAGCCAGGCTACGACGAATCTACAGTTCTCAAGGGTGAAGGCCAGGGTACTGTGACTCCCCTGTCTCTCCCCGGCCGGACGCATTTTGCCTTTTCCCCCTGTCAGTTTTGATGAAACGGTACGAGAAATATCATCAATACATGACAGTGCAGCAGCAGCGTGTAGGAGTACTAGTACTCCGATACTATCTCTGAGCTACTACTAGTAGCTAGTTGGAGGAGGATTAATTCATGTTTGCAGAACTTAACTGTACTTCAACATTGAACCAGCTTACCAGCAGCTTTATTTCATGGTCTTCATGGGGCAGAAGACAAAGCTAAAATGTTTCTCTGCGCTATATCAGGGCACTCTCAATGCTCCCAATGTTAGACTTTATTATAGAGTCCAAAACTATTTATTACTATTTATTTATGATATTTTGCTGATGTGACAGTATATTTATTAAAAAGAGATGGTGAAAAAACAAGATTTCAAGTCTTATTTAGACTCCAAGTCCACAATATTCGAGGTAATAAGACTCCAAGTCCACAATATAAACAAGATTTCAAGTCTTATTTAGACTTCTAGTCCACAATATTCGAAATAATAAGACTTCAAATCCACAATATTCGAGGTAATAAATATGTTTAGACTCTATAGAGTCTGCATTCAGTGGCGAAGCCACATGGAGCCACCGAGTGTACGGGCACCAGGGTAAAATGAAAAAATTAGTTAATAGATAGTAAATTTTACCTCTTGTGCACCACCCTGACTTAAACATGTGCACCACCGTGGCCGTGTGCACTCGGGTTCTTGATGTTCTAGCTTCGCCACTGTCTGCATTGGGAAGTGCCCTTATTCCCGAGTCCGCAAGCTAAGTACTGCTCGAAATATTGGCAAGAAATATAAAATATATACACCAACAAAATCTAAAAAAAGATGTCATTTGTTTGCTGTGACATTTGATGTCGGTACATGAACGTGCTCTAGCTAGGCTCTATCGCAAACACGGAAAGCTCACGAAAAAAAAAAGTTTACGGGCTGCTGAACTTATACAAAAGTAAAACGCTATATTTTGCTTGGGCAAAAATTGCTAGGTCATGAATTAACCGAAAGGCTTAAGTATGTGTTTCAATAGTTTTTTACTAATCATCAAATATTTATCATTGCTCTTTGGCTTGAAAGAGGCAAAAAAATAAATAAAAGAAATACTAACTCAACCTTTTTTCACTTGAACTACTCATCAGCTTGTTACCTCTTACAAAACACATTAGACATTACAATCAACCTATTCTCTCTCACACAATACTATTTAATAAGTTTTTTTTTACCAGCCGAACCTGCACAAATATACTCGTGTTTGAGCCAGCAAATATACTTGTAGATATCCATGAATTTAAATACACTGCCGGCATGAGTAGAAGCAAATAAACACGGATATATAAGATTTTTTTTAGCAATGGATAAGATATTTTGTAGCATAGTGGTAACAGGTCACAATTGATTGTTGGATACAACAGAAGCGGATCCAAGGCTGGGATCGACCACATGAAAATACTCCTTTGGATTTCTTCATATATAAGTTCTTTTTTAAAAAAAAATCTATAAGGGGTTGTTTGAATCCTTTTATTTTCAAGAAATTAAATATAGTCAATGGATTCGGTAATGGCTTGGAATTTGACATTTCACAACTTTTCTAAGTTGACATATGACCTTATCTCAAATTCATAGGTGTGAAATGTAATTTAATTCTATATATCATTTCTACTCTTAGAATGCTCTTAAACCCGCTTCCCTCAAGTAGAAGTGCAATATATAAGTATCTTCCTTGTATGACTAACAATAATTTAGAAATTTGTTCTATATAAAACCATATTAACTTGATTAATTTATGCCTAAATTATAATTATTTAGAATAAATTTAATTCCAATGATCGAAATCGAAATGGGCTCTACTCCGTAAGTTCTTTTTTTAACTTGGGCCAAAGGCTTCTTTAATTTGAACTTGGGCCGCTGGGAAGGGTATTGTAGCAGTGGGGCTGTCCAATTAACAGCTTGGGCGAGTGATTTTCGGATGGCTGTCTACGAGCTAAAGCCCATATTTAAAACAACGGGCTCAGTCCACTGAATCATATGTGTCCTTGGCTGTTGGGCTCTACCCAGGAAACAGTAGAATTGAACTGAAATCCGCTTTCAGAATTAGGTTACGGATCCAACGTGCGCTCCGGATTAGGCACTGAAGCGGAAGCGAGACACCGTCATGCTCTGCCTGGTCGCGCTACCACCGATGTCCCCCGCCGGCCGGCGGCGGCCTTCGACTTCTGTACGCCGCCGCGGCCGAACCCTCGCCGCCCTCCATGCCGCTGTGGGCGGCGGCACATCATCAGTGGCTCCTCGGCTGCGGCTCTCCTTCCGTTTCTCGCCCCTCCTTCTCCGGCGGCTCCGCCCATCGACCCCGACGTGAGCTCCTTATGGCCACTCGTTTAAGTTCTCTATACGTCTAGTCGGCCTGGTGCGTGCGCGTCCTAACCGCTTTTGCTTTACTTGGTTGGGCAGCTGATGCTCCAGCGAGTGCACCCGTCGAGGCCGGACTGGTATGAGGAGTTCTATGCCTCGGCCATGGATCAGGGAATGAAGTCATACGAAGCAGAGGTATGCAGTTTTGTCTCTAGTGATGAATCTGCTTTTCCAGTTACCTAGTACAGTAAATGAACCATGTACTGAAAGCGAACCAGTTTGTCTTGTGACAACGAGAATAGGTTTGCAAAGCATCCTTACCACTACCAGCTCTTAGGGGTCAGAATTAGCATTTGGAAGCATCACTGGGTTTAGTGCAGACTGCACATAATACCACTGTTAATTTGCCACATCTTTGTTTAGATGTCTATCTGGGTTCTGTCTGATAACATAACTAGGTAGCATGTAACATTTCTTCCGATGCTTGTTAATGCCAAATTACCAACGATTGATCATGAGTACTGTAATAATGATGTCATATTTATGATCTGTCAAAAAGAAGAAGTAAGATTAGCCTGCTAATCTGCTATTGTTCAAACTTGTTATTAATGCCTGCCAAAAGCTTTTGCTATTTCAAAGAACAAAAGTGCATCATTACTAAATAACCATGTCGTAGTCATAATCAGGCTAAACCATTCACTTGGTGAAGATTGCAGATTGCAGGATACAAAGCAAAGCTCTTTTCTCAACTGTCTCTTGCAGGAAAGAGCATTCTGGAGCTTGGAGTTGGGACAGGGCCTAACTTTAAATACTATGCAAGTGAAGATGGGGTTAATGTAATTGGAGTGGATCCTAACAAGCACATGGAGACTTATTCGAGGACAGCTGCAGTGTCTGCTGGACTCCTCTCATCAAGCTTCACATTCAGAAGAGGGGTATTGTTGTTGTCCAGCATTTTCACATTCTTAGCTTTTGTTTTCCTGTTAAATATAACAACTGCATTTGATGCACAATTGTATTTAGGTTGCTGAAGCCTTGCCAGCGGAAGACAATTCCATGGATGTGGTGATCGGCACACTGGTATTGTGCTCTGTAAATAACATCGACATGGCACTGAGAGGTAATAGGTATACTTCATTAGCCAGGACAATAATGTCTATTTCATTTTATGACAGACTGAGAGGTAATAGTTATACTTCATTAGCCAGAACAATAATGGCTATTTCCCATTTTATGACAGACTATTTCGAATCGCACCAACATGTAGGGGTTCTCATTTTAATTTTGGCAATATTATGTAATAAATACAGATAAAATGCAATGCATTATCCGTCCTTGTGGCTATTTTTCTACAAACTGTACATACACTTGATACCTGATTCTGTATCTGAGTAGTAACTTTAGTCAATTCTTGTATTTCTATCTGCATGTTTCTGTTTCATTGCACCATTTATTTGCAACAGGATGCCATCATTCATGCCTACCATTTTGTACCTTATTCAGCAACTAAGAGCCATGGTTCTGTGCAGAAATAAAGCGAGTCCTAAAGCCCGATGGCCTCTACATGTTCATTGAACATGTTGCCGCACCAGGTACTCCAGATCAATAACCAGTAAAACAGCTACTCTTACCACTCTGCTAATAATAGCACCTTTTTAATATTCGGGGTATTTATTAGCTTTTCCAAGAGCATACAAGCTGGTGGTTGATATTTCGTTCTCTACTACATTTATATTGCCGCACATTACTGATTCAGCTGCTGCTTCTGTCCGTGACACAGATGGTACGCTGCTCCAATTTGTTCAAGGCGCGCTTGATCCCTTGCAGCAATTTGTAGCTGACGGATGCCACCTCACCAGGAAAACCGGACAAAGCATTAGAGATGTTGGGTTCTCGAGCCTGAGCCTCGACAGTGTACGACTATCAAATGCCTACATCATTAGCCCTCATGTTTATGGCGTAGCCTGCAAGTGAAGTTTCCCACCGTCTTTTGAAACCTTTGTAAATCATGTCCTGTATCTTCCATCAGTAAAGCGGTTTGTGGTAAGTAAAAGTTTGCTTCATGAGAGCATCTCCCAGACTTCCACATGTTTTTAACAACTCATTGAATCCTAATTTAGAGCAATAAAAATCGTTCTTATTATCTGTTCACCCTTCAACTTCTTCTCTACTAGAAGCATAATATTGCGGAAGCATAGCCTTGCTCTTGTTTTGTTGATCATGATTTCCAAAGGAATGGTACTGTGCAAATTATGGGCCCAATGGAGTCTGTTGGTGGGCCGTATTGTCTCCGTTTTGCTGGCGTTCAATTAATGCAGCGGAAGGGTCCGGCAGACAGTAGTACAGTACTGTCCGCCTTCGTGACCCACAGCATTCACTCAACGGAGAGGAGCAGGATGTTTAAAAAAAAAAAAACGGGAGAGGAGCAGGCTGACCGGCCGACCACAGCGTGGGCCGAGGGCCCTACCCTGCAAGGCAGACTGACGACGCAGGACGCTTGCACGTTTCGCTGCCTCGCTCACGCGACACGTATCGCTCGCTTCCGGCATCCCTGCGCTCCGGTGCAGCTACGCCGGTGGCTTTGGACCGTGCTCGTGTAGCGTCCGTTGGGACGTGGCCTCGCGCCACCGGTTCCAATCAATGGCTTTGCTTCCGCAGGAGGTCCACTCACGGGTCCCCCGCAGCAGCTACTGTTTGTGCGTTCCTAGTTTCCCTGTCCACAAAAGACTCATGCGAGAGGTAGTACTCCTTGGCAACGCTGAAGCCGAATGATTAGTTTAAAAACGATTTGCATGCGCGGGTTTATCGTCCGACCATTTTGTACCCGTTGTTAAACGTCCCAAACTCTTGGTAGGAATCTGCTTCAGTTTTGTGGGTGACGACGTGAGGTGCTGTTCGCCCGTGAGCTTCGGACTTTTTTTTTTTTTTTGCATGAAAATTGGCATGCACGGCGGGTGGCTCGCTCGGCACTCGGCAGAGGGAGCATGTGCCTGTGCGTGTCCCTTGCTGCTTCTCGCAGAATCTGACGGATTGAAGCGAAAGCAGCCCCCACTCAGGCTGCAAGCCTGCTGCTCCTGGGGCTACACTAACGGTAAGAATATAAAAAAGGACAGCGTACTGATTTGAGGCAAAAGTTCAGGTACGACCGGAATTGTTAAATGGAACGGCAAGGGCTAATATAAGGACACTCACAATGCATACTCTATCAATAGAGTCTATGTCTCTAAGACTCTATCATAAGACTCTATCTTCTTCAATACAAAGTTTGTAACAGTAGTTTATATAGATAAAAAAGTTATTATGAAACACAAAGACAACTGATCAGTTGTGGCATATTACCATGTGACCAGTTGTGGCATATTGCCGTACACACACGAAATCTCACGGCAATATGAAATATCACCAGAAACTTATATATGAATTGCAAACTAAATAAATAATAATAATATTTAGATAATATTTACAAACCCACAAAAGTAACTTCATCATCACCAAATTAAAGTACGAAACAGTTTGTAATGAGAAGAGAAACTACGGAGGAGTTTAGGAGAGACAGGAGCCTGTTCCGGGCCAACACAAACATTGCACAGCAGCATGCCTGGACTGGATGTTGGACTGGACGTTAGCAACAACAGAACACCTACGTACATCATCATCAGAAAAACAAGAACCGTCAAGATGCCAAAAATATGGTAAAAAAAATACTGTAGTATTTTTCGTTTGTATTTAGTAATTAGTGTCCAATCATAGACTAATTAGGTTTAAAAGATTTGTCTCGTAAAGTTAAAGTAAACTGTACAATTAGTTTTTAATTTCGTCTACATTTAGTATTTTATACATATATACCGCAAATTTAATGTAACAGAGAATTTTTTTTTACATATGCCAAAGTTTGGTCTTTTTTGTGTCATCTAAACACGAACACCTGCAGCACCCTTCGCGCAGTAATTCTTTTACTCCAGATCCGGCGGATGCGCCTCCGGCGGTCTCGCCCTGCGCTCGTGAGGACCTCGGGCCGCATATCCGGCGGATGGGTCTCCGGCGGATACTCGAAGCCGAACTAGCTGGTGTCCTCGAACTTGCCGAGGAGCTCGTCGGAGAGGTTCCTCGTCGGAGAAGGGGCTTCACGTGCGCGGGATTTGCCGGCCTCGCAAGGAAGAAGCAGGCGTGCGGCGCGGGATTTGGCGGCCTTGCGCGAGAGAGAAGGCGTGGCGCGCGGGAGGAATCGCGGCGGCGGCGTGCGGGCGTACGGGATCTTGAAGACTCCACGGTGTCTTCCCCATCGCAAAAACGAAATGGAGTCCAACGCCTCGAAGCGAATGACGACTCAGAGTCTAATCTAGACGCTGAGACGCTGAGTCTTTCTCTTTCCTCGTTAAATTGACTGTCATGTCAGCAAAATATCTACATGGTACTATTATTAATAAGAATAGAGTCTGCACTATAAATGTTCTAAAGATAATACGGTCTGCAAGCATTGGAGAAGTCGTACACAAAAGGACTGATCATAGGCGTATAATGGAAATGTTACATCACAGATCTCGGTCTGCAAGCATTGGAGAAGTCGTACACAAAAGGACTGATCATAGGCGTATAATGGAAATGTTACATCACAGATCCAGTACTTTCGAACAGAACAAAAAATGATACTAGATTGATAGATACCTGAGCAGCCCGTGCCTGCTCTGCCAACTGCTCACGTGGCAATTCCCCTTCCTTTACCTCATTGTTAAGCTCAGAATTTTTTTAGCTCAGGAATGGAGACTTTTTTCTGCAGTAAATGAAAGACACAAGAAAAAAAAAAGTAGGTCACAGAACCAACTAATTGGACCAGCCAATCAAGAGATCAAGACAAGCAAAACCCACCTGAATTTCTTCCAACACTGCACTCCCACTGCGGGAGAACAATAGTTCAGTTTGCAGCTGCTCCAACTGGCTCAATTTTTGCATATGTATCTAGATCACGGTTTACCAATTACCACTGCTTGGATTTTAATATTGCGTGCGCGTTTCTTCTGATTTCTGAATTTATATTATCAGGGCTAATGCGTGCTACATGAAAATAGTAGCAACACAAAGTGATTTAAGACTTTAAGTGCCTCCAACATTTTGGTGTTTCCTAGAGAATCCTGCAAAAACGATCTACGCATGCCTTAAGACAAGTCAATAATGTATATCCAACAAAGCTATGCATTAGTAAGCCAAATGAAATCCATAGGTCCATGAAGCTTGCACTATATAATATTATCCTAAAGAAATCCAAATGGTGTGGTGTGCATAGTATATTACTAAATTGGAATGGAAATAAGTGCTGAAACATTACATTACTTTGAGCATAAAAGATATCACCTGTAGAACACGGGTTAATTTGCTACTATATCTTTTCCAAAATAAATCTTTTTCTAAAGTTATCCTACGTAAGTTAAGTTCTATATAAGTCATGTATCATTAGATACAATACTAATTATATTTCCCTTATATAATTATTTAATAATTTAATAAAAAATATTATTTCACATAAAATCGATCAAATTTATAAAAAAATTAACTTAGAATAACTGTAGTTGCTATTTTTTCTGCGATAAAGCACAGTAGGGGCTTTCACCCCTCCTGCTTTCAGTAAAAAAAATGTCCAGAATATGGATTATGCAAGATTATGCACTGTTCTGGTAAAATTATGTACTGTTGATTGATTTTTTGTGAGAGAAAAATACTGTTATGGTTGAATTTAAGCCGGCTGAAAAGCTAAGCGAAGAGGCTCAATGACGGCCATCGAGCCATGGGACCCCAAATCTTGGCTGTCCAGTAGCAGCAGCAGCACGTCCTGACAGGGAAATTGAAGGCCGCACCAACCGGCCTGTACGTACAGTGCTAACAGAATTCCGGGCTACAAGCCAAGGGCAGCAGACCACGGTCCCTTGGCTCTCGGTGCAGCCTTTCTTGGTTTCTCCTACTACTAGGCACATGACATGTTCGTTGGCATCAGCGGCTGGTGCGGACCTCGCTGTTCACACGCTTCACCTTCAGCCCTGCTCTATTGCTTGCAGAGTTGCAGTTTGGTGACCTCTGTTCGGCTGCTCCGCTGCTCAAGGTAGTTGCTCTCGTAAATGCCTAATTTAAGGCTACGGGAAGGAAGGCAATACAGCTAGAAAAATGTATCTTTTGCCTCCTAAACTATTCTAGATAAAACTCTCAAAACCCTTTAGATTACTCTCTACCGTTGTAGAAGTGATGTTTAGGATGGTTATGCCATTTTTTAAATAAAACAATCCCATCAATACCTGATAAGGCTTCAAATCACGAAAATAACCATAGCTTTATAAAAGTTTTGGGAAAAATCCTAGGGATTAGATTGGAGCGACATAAATCCAGATAAAATACTTAGAGGTTGTGCAATAAATCTAGAAGCTTCAAAACTTAAATTTAGCTCCAGGAAATAAAAATGATTAAAGATTTATAGAAAACTAACAAAACATTCTAATAGACGTGGAATAACATTTATAGAAAACATTTCACAAGAACATGAAATGCAGTCTTTATACAACTAAATATAATTTCTTGAAACTTATAGATAATTTCCACAAACTCTAAATATTTTTATTTTATTTTATAATGTCAAAGTCCTTTATAGATTTTTATTTTTTAGAAGCTTCTTAAACATTTGTACTAGTTGAGGGGGCAGTTTACTTCACTTAGAGCAGTAGTCAAACAAATATTGATGTGGAGGAAAGAGAAAAGAAGAGAGATAAGAGCTTGGCTCAATGGAAGCACCAAGTTGGACACACAAGTACAAGTAATAGTGGATCCAAATAGTAAATATTGTGAGGAGAAATAGGAAAGAGAAACTATTTAGAGACAAATAAGAGATAACTTATTATATAACTTGACTCTAATAACTTGAATTATAGCCAAACACTTGGCTCTATTATTAACCTTACTCTTATGAGTTTGTAGAGAAAGTCTAGGCCAACATGCAACAATCGACTTGGTTCACATTGGGCCTCATTACAATTATGGCAAGTACTTGTACGGATTATTTGGATCCTTCCCTCTAAACTGTAGAACTAACAAAACATTCTAATAGTTGAGGGATAGCATTTATAGAAAACATTTCATAAGAACATGAAATGCAATCTTTATAAAGCTGAATTTACTTTCTTGAAACTTATAGATATTTTTTCACTAGTTCTAAATATTTTATTTTAAAATGTCAGTCTTTAAAGTTTTCTTTTAGAAGCTTCTTAGGCCAGTCTCAATGAGGTTTCATGGAGGGTTTTATGCACATTAAATAGGGTGTTTGTAACACCTCAAGTGTTAAGCATAATTAAACTATTCTTAATTAAAACTAAAGCATTCATCACATAAAGCATTCATGCATAGCATCATCATTTCATGTGTTAATCCTTGGCTTTGATCTTGGTTGTTTAATATGTTTAACTTTGAACCATCATGCTAAATGTAACCTAAATATTAGTGCTTTAATCATGGTATGAAACTAAGTTTATTTCCTGAAATTTAATATGACTTAGCAATATTGAAATTTATGTTTCCATAGGCCTTAAATTTGGGTTTGATCTTCTAGTTTAAAAAGTAAGCCAAATTTGATCTTGTTGTTTAAAGCTTTCTTGTGCAGTTTAAAATTCTGAACAAATTTGGTGTTTTCCTCAAAGCCCGAAAAAGAGTTTAAATTTGTCAAATTTAGGTTTGAAGCAAATTTGGAAAAGAATAAAATTGAAAAATAAAAAGAAAAGCACTTACCTGGCTAAGTGGGCCGGCGCCCCACTTTCGGCCCACCGGCCGAAGCCGGCCCGAGCCAGCACGCGCGCCCGTCTCCCGCCCGCGCCTCACGCGTAGCGCGCGTGCGCCGACTGCGCGCAGGCCGTGGCCGTCGCGTGGGCGCCATGATGTAGGATAGAGATGGCGGACTAAAGGGGGGTGAATAGTCTTTTCTAAAACTTAAGCGCTCCGGCTAACCGAATCAAATACGAAATTAAAACTATCGGTCTAGCCAAGACTACACCCCTCTATCTATAACCCTAGCACCTAGCAAATATGTCTATTAAGCTAACTAAGGTGCCAAGCTAGGAGGCTCACCTAAACAAGTCTAGGTTGCAAGGTCACACAAACCTAAACAACTAGTACTCTAAGCACACCGGGAGCTCCTACACATACTATTAAGCAAAGCACAAAGCACCTAAGCTCACCAGCAACACTCAAAGCAAGGCTACACATGCCTAACTAGAGAGATCAACTTACTTAGCTACACAAACTAAGCAATATGACTAACAAGGCTACACAAGCCAATTAGTCACTCAAGATCTTACTTCTAAGCTACACAAGCTAGAAGGTAACTAGGAAAGCTACACAAACCAAACTAGTTACAAGAGCAACAACTAACCACTAGCACAAGTAAGAAAGTAAATACAAGCTAGTGATTTGGAGAATGCAAACCACCGAGAAGATGTACAAGGTTGACACGGTGATTTTTCTCCCGAGGTTCACTTGGTCGCCACCAAGCTAGTCCCCGTTGTGTCGACCACACACTTGGTGATTCGACGGCTAATAGGCGTTCACAAGCCTAGCCCCGCAAGAATCTACCCACAAGTGAGGGGAGCTCAATGACAAGCTCAACTAGAGTTGCTCTTCGCGATCTCCCGCGGGGCGAGCACAATACCCCTCACAAACACTTCTCCGGAGCGCCGCACAATCTTCTTGCGTGCTTCGACGGAGCCTCAAGCCACCAAGCCGTCTAGGAGGTGGCAACCTCCAATAGTAACAAGCACCACGAGCTTGCAAGTCGATCACCTAGTGCCACACGAAGCTATCTCTCAAAGCAACGCACTAGTAATCGCTCTCTCACACAATCGGATGAACTCTATCAAGTGTGTGTGAGTTAGAGGGCTCCCAACCAAGCACAACTAAGGGTAACACAACCCCAAGGTGCTCAACCAGCCCAAGGGCCGGCCATGAGCTATTTATAGGCTAGCCAAACAAACTAGCCGTTTTCCCCTTTCACTGGGCTCTCTGCAGAGGGTCCGGACGCACGCAACAGTGCGGGTCCAGACCATGCAGCCTGCGTCCGGACTCGCTGCCGTTAGAGAGAGTCGTTGGCGCACTACGCCGATCACCGCCACGTGCCTCCAGACGCGTGCAACAGTGCCACACCAGACCAACAACCTACGTCCGGACCTCCACTCCAGAGAGCGCCAGACACCGGACGCGCGTCCGGATCCCTGCGTCCGGACGGCAAACACGTCCGGTCCACTCCTCCGAGCGATTACAGAGAGCTCCAACCTCCGGACGCTGCGTCCGGAGTTCACCATCCGGACGACGAACAGTGTCCGGATCACCTCTGTCAGCACAGCGCAGTCAGAGGGGGTGGCGTCCGGACGCATAGCCAATGGTCCGGACCGCCTGAACCCCCTGCGTCCGGACTCACAAACTTGGCCGAGACCTAGGGTTTGGTTCCGAACCCAAACACAATGGTCCGGACCCCCTAGGCCCTTGCGTCCGGAGCTCGGTTTTCAGCCGAGACTCCTCCGCATTTCTTCCTTTGCTTCTCATGTGCTAACACAAATGTGTTCACCACCTTGTGCATGTGTGTTAGCATTTTCACAATCATTTTCAAAGCATTTTTCACTTGCTTCTCACCACGCCACTCGATCCTAATCATCGCAAAGTTAGATCGCTCACAGTGGCACTAGATAACCGATATGCAAACAAGTTTGCTCCTCTTGATAGTACGACTATCTATCCTAAACCCGGTTATAATCTTCTCTACACACCTATGACCGGTGAACCGAAATGCCCTATGGTTATACCTTTGCATTGCGCATTCCATTCCATCTCCTTCTCCCATGTTGATGCAACACATGCACCAACCACTTGTCAAATGATATGATCCACTTCATATCATCACATGACCGTGTTGGTTCATCGACCTTGACCTCACTTTCTCTTCACCATTGCCTTAGTCCATCGGCGCCAAGCATCACCCGCTTGCCCTTCACACTTGCAATCGGTCCATCAAGCCAAGCCTCATCTTGATCTTCTCCACCTTGATCACATGACTCCATGTCATGTTTCATGTGCAATAAGCTCCTTCATCACATAATCACATGTGAACTAATCTCCTGTGTATATATCACTTAAACACATATTAGTTCACCTAAGTTGTCACTCAATTACCAAAATCACATAGGAACTCTCACATGGGCGCCGCTGCCCACCGCGTGGCCGCCATGCGCGTCGACGACGGACGCGTGGCCACCGAGCTCTGGCCGAGCCGCACCTACACCCGAAGCGGACGCGCCCCGGTCCTCCCTCCCTCCATTCTGTCCCCCTCGCTCTCTCTCCCTCGCCTAACCCTAGCGCAGCAGTAGCAGCCGAGCACCGCCGTCGCCTGCACCGTCGCCCGCCGCGCCATTCCCGGCGACCAGCATCGCGTCGTCGCCCGTTGTGCGCACCGCCGCTTTGCCGCACCACCCCACCTCCGCAACGCAGCAGTACCGCGTCGTCGCCCGTCGTGCGCACCGCAACTTCGCCGCACCAACCCGCCTCCGCAACGCAGCAGTACCGGCCCGGTAAGGCTCCGCTCGGCGCCAATCGCGCGTCGCCGCGCCGCGGTGGCCGCGCCCTGCTCTGAGCGCCGTCGCGCCGTTCCGCGCCATCGGTTCCCGCTCCAGCCGCGCACTTCGCTCTCCAAGCTTCGCCGAGCCCTCGCGAGGCTCGACCGTCGCTCCGCGCGCCGCACCGCGGCCTCAGCCGCTCTGCCGCCGTGAACCACCGCCGCCGTGCCGCCATGGCCGGCGACGAGCTCGCCCGAGCATGCGCCCGCCTAGCCGAGGACATCGTCGGCTTCGTCTCGCCGATGCGAAGCCGGTGATGCCCTCACCGCCGCCGGAAACCTCGCCGGCGACGAGCAGTGCCGCCGCCGTGTGCGTCTGTGTGTGTGCACGTGTGTGACTGACGTGTGGGCCCGAGGCCCCACCTGTCGGCCACTCCAGTGTGTGCCTGTGTGTGTTTCCAGGTGTGCGTAGCAGTTAGGGTTAATCCGAAAAGAAAAATGATTTTCTTTATTTCTTTGTGAATCTTGTAAA
Source organism: Microstegium vimineum (assembly GCA_022036555.1). Lineage (NCBI taxonomy): Eukaryota > Viridiplantae > Streptophyta > Magnoliopsida > Poales > Poaceae > Microstegium > Microstegium vimineum. The sequence goes on along the minus strand of CM039122.1, from coordinate 67,579,828 downwards.
ATGCATATCAATTCATAGAAAAATGCTAAAAATGCCAAACTTATTTTGTTAGGTTTCTTTTATCCAGATCTACAGTTTGGTGTATTTTACATGATTTGTTGTATAAGTTTTCTGTGTAGGTTTAATTAATCTTGTTTAAGGCTGAAACTTGGGAAATGCATAGTTATTAATTTATAGCTCTGAAAATTGTGAAACTTGTCTTGTTAGGTTTCTGTAGCAAAGATCTATCTATGAAAAATATAAACTAACCTATGTTCTGTTTAGCATATCCGTGTAGGGTTTAAAATGTGATAAATAACTAGGTTAATGAATTTTAATAGTTGTTTTATGCAATATAAATATTTGATACTTTTTTTGAGGTATCCTGGCATTTAGTAGTATTAAATAAAAATGTGTTCTGAACTGTTTGATGCTTTTCAAAGTACAACTTTATTTCAAGTGTTATCTTACCATGATAAGAAAGGCTATTAGTGCAACCTTGCTTGTTTAAGTTGTTAAGTGAATGAGCATTTATTAAGTGTTATATATACGGCACCTCGTATACATATCATTTCATCATATGCACTTATACATACTCGCATCGCATCATACAGGATCGCAGGACGAGAACCCGGAGAACGTGACTCAGGAGCAGGAGCAAGCCACTCAGGAAGTGCAGCTCGAGGATCCCGGTGAGGAGGACCAGCTGCAGGAGTGCCCGAATCACGTCGCCAGCATCTTTGAGCAAGGCAAGCCCCGGAGCATTCTCCCAGTTTGCAAAAGTCTAACATTTATTATTCGCACTTTATCGATGCATTAAGTATAGGAGTTGAGTGCAACCGTTGATGCATATTACCTTGTTATCCTATCTATACTTTTACCTTGTTACCCAAAGTTCGATCGTGACAGTCATGCTTAGTTGGCTTAGTTCGGTAGAAATCGGGTGATTCCATTGCCTGCGAGATATAGGATCTATCCTCATCACATGTTATGGTCTATCTTGGAATGATAGCCAGAATTGTTAATGGAACTAAGATCAGCGGGAAACTCCCTATACATTGGAAGGGGGTGACTCGACTGTGTCAACTAAGGACTGTTCGTGTTGTCGTCCCTCTGGTCATGTTGAACGCATGCCCTACACTTAACTGGAAGGATAACTCGTTCCGACCGTGAAACCGGAACACTATTCGGGTCGGGTGTGGTCAGCGACGCATCGTACTGGTGCGAGGCGGGGTTCGACACAGGGCGCGATTTAAGACCTTCTCACGTGCTGGATTTCGGGTGGGCCCTAGGTATCGTGGTCCCTGTTCATCCCGCGACTTTACCCGAATAGTTTCTTCGGTGACCTGTAGCTCATGTGGCTTGTGAGTGTGATTTGTGTAGGGAATACCCCCTCAGCTGAGTAGGAATCCGATTCGATCATCATCGCTCCTGGTTAGAGAGCACTTGACTAGGGCAATGACAACAGTTACATGACTATGAAACTAATGATAGTGATCCGGTTTATGGAAAGGCTGGAATGATGATAGATCTCTTGTATGCTTAATTCCAACATGTCTGGCATAGACTAGTGGCTAATGTAGATGACAGGTAATATTATTAAAAGTGATGTTACTTATCCTTACTAAAACTTGAAAGGTTAGTTGCATGCTTTTCTGCAAAAGAGTCAGCTAAACCACCATAAGCCTTCATCCTCCTTGGAGTCTTTATTTTCGTTTATGGCGGGTAAGTCTCGCTGAGTACCTTCTTGTACTGAGGGTTTTATCCCATGTTGTTTTGCAAATGGTCAGCTCCTGCATAGTTATTGTGTGAACTGTCTCTACCCCGTTGGGGATGACTTCTAGACCATGGGCTTGGTCACTTCCATTTTCTTCTTTTGCTGTTGCGGGATATGTCCCTAGTCTGGCACTTTATTAAGAATTACTTTGGAGATTATCGTGTTAAAATACTTCCGCTTCTCTTCCAATTTGAACAATGGTTTGTAATAACTGTTGAGTCTTTGCACTCCGATACTAATTTGTTATGTTGAACTTTATATCGTGTGAATGGTGCTACTGAACTATCTCGATCTTGGCTGTATTGTGGAAATGTTTGAAATCTTTCGAGATTTCCCGAACTACCGGGACTATATGGGCTCAAGTGCTATTAAGCGACGGTTAATTCGGCTACTTTAGTACTTGATCTCTTATAATTCGGACGGTTCTGTTACAGTGTTACATCAACAGATTTGCACTTTTTGCATGAAACAATGAGGAGAGAGGGGGGAAAGGTTTCATGGTGATGAAACTATACAACGTTGTTTCCAAAACGTTGGAAACCATGTGAAATCCTCATTAAAAGCATTTCTTAGTTTCGTGGGATGCATGCAAAGCAAATGTATGGTGGAGATGAGAGAGAAAATAAAGAAAGATACATTGGTAACCGCATGAAACTATGCAATGAAACTATGCATTGAGAGAGAGACCCATTTCATGTTAAGTTTCATACAACTAGGAAAGCGCACGATGAAACATTGTATTGAGACTGACCTTAAGTTTCATGTTGATGGTCAGTTTATCTCACTTTTGAGTTTGTGGAGAAAGCCTAGACCAACGGACAAGGGAACAATTGACTTGGTTCACATTGGGCCTCTTGAGTTACAAGCATTAAATATTGCCATTATGGCAAGTATCCAATTGTTTGATTTTTTTCTAAAATTTAGAGCTAAAACTCAAAACAGGTAGCCTGAAGTTCACATTGGGTTGAGAGAGGGAGTGTGAGTCCCAAGTCTCTGAATGCTTCGGCGAGTGAGTGTGTTTTAGCTCTGTCGTTCGATGTCCTGCGTCGTCCTCCCTTGCCTTTCTTTTATAGTCACAAGGAGCTCAGAGGAGTTACAAGCGTGGGCGAAGAAGGATCTATGTGGGAGGTTGTGCCTTATCCTTGTCTTCTTCAGGAAGGATAGTGGACAATCACAATACTATATTCCTATTGCCCTTGTACCTAGTCGGCAGCTGGATGTCGTGTCAGCCATTCGTCGAATCACCGGAGAGGGGGGTCCGGTTGATTTCGTAGTAGGATAAAGGCATGGTCATCTGTTGTACCATTGGGGGAGAGGCCGAGTCAGGGTGAAAGACCTTGTTTGGTTTTGGTTAATTGATGAAACCTATGGACTAACCCTTGACCTAAGTGTATGATCAAGATAGGGTGGTCCACCTTAGAACATGGAGCTAGATGGATGATCATGGTGAATCAAGTGCTCCATGGACTAAGGAAAAGAAGAAAGAGAAAAACAAAATGGAACCAAGTCAAAGTTATATCCATAGGGCCATTTTTTGGTTTAGTGATCAAGACACTATAGAGAGTGTGATCACCTTTAGGATAGATAGCCGTACTATAAAGAAGGGAAAACTCGTTACGATTACGGTTATCATGTGTCACTAGGTTTGCATTGCATCCATATAAAATGAACCTAAGTGACACAAAGAACTAAAGTAAAATCCATGAAAATATTTTGTAAAGGCTAACACAGGTGAACAAAGGTATGGATCACAAGGTGTTAGCACATGGAAGCTTGGAGAAGAAGCAGAGGCTCGGTTTGGCACTCAGACAGGCTCCGGACGCAGGGTCCGGAAGCAGGCAAGAGGCCGTCCGGACCAATGGACATGCGTTCGGTTGCATACCCTAGCCTCGGCCTCTCTGGACAGGAGGTCCGGACGCTAAAGAGAGTCCGGACGCTGACTCCGGTCATGCGTCTCGAGCTCAGCGCTCTCTATACTCCTCTCAGGTGGATTTATCCGGACGCAAAGATTGGTCCGGACCGAGGCAACCGGACGCGTGTCCGAAGCTCGGAGCTCTCTGGACCCCTCTCTGGACTGGGTCTGGACGCAAGGCGAAGAGGGTCCGGACGCTACTGTGCTGTGCGTCCGGAGGCTACACGTCGGCACAGTCAGGGCGCCAACGGGCGAATTCAAAATGGAGGAGGGTCCGGACGCATGCGCGATGGTCCGGACCCCCCATGCATACTGCGTCCGGACTGAGGCAAACAAATGAGAAAACGGGGCAAAACGGCTAGTTCCATGATGGTGGCTATTTATATGTTTTGGCCGGCCCCTTGAGCTCTCTCTTGCACCTCCCATTCATTTGACATACTTGTGCTTGCTTGAGATAGCCCCCAACTCACTCTCTTCACTCTTGTTGCATATTTGTGAGAGTTTGAGTGATCCAAGTGCATTGATCATTGCATTGCATCTTAGTGGCACTTGGTCATCGTCATCGCCGCGTGGTTTCTTGTTATTCTTGGTGTTTGCCAACACCTAGACGGCTTGGCGATTGTGGAGAAGCTTCGGCGCAATTGGTGATTGTTTGTGGCCGACTTCGGTGATTGTGAGAGGGTTTGTACCCACCTCGGCGGAGCGCCAAAGGGTAACTCTAGTGGATTGCTCGTGTCATTGAGTTACTCTCATTTGGGTGGATTCTTGTGGCGCCCGAGTTAGTGGGCTAGGTTTGTGAAACACCTATTAGCCACCGAATCACCATTTGAGTAGTCGACACAACGGGGACTAGCTTGGTGGCAACCAAGTGAACCTCGGGAGAAAAATCGATTGTCATCTTGTCTCCCGGCTATTCTTTGGTGTCCTTTGTGATTGGCTCTCTACATTGACATCCTCCTATCACAAGGCATTGGTATATCAATCACCTCCTCTCTTGCATTTATATTCCTTCTTATCTTGTCTAGTTAGCTTGCCAGTTAGCTTCTCTAGTAGTTGTTCTTACTAGCTTGTGCTAAGTGTTTTAGGTTCTTGCTATTGATTGTAAGCACGTAGCTAACTAGAATTGCATCGGATAGGTGGCTTTGCACCCCAAGTAGAGCTAGAGCAAAAAGCTTCGCTTAAGTGTTATCTAACCTTTTGCTCTAGTATTTTGTAGAATTTTATTAGGCTATTCACCCCCCTCTAGCCATCTAGGACCTTTCAAGTGGTATCGGAGCCGTGGTCACCATATTATCAAGGCTTACAACCTTTGGTGTTAAGAGATGGCTCAAATATCATTCAACCATGTGGGAAGCAAACCACCAATGTTTGATGACACTTTTTTTGATTATTGGAAGAGGAAGATGAAGATGCATCTAGGCTCAATACAAGAGAAGGTGTGGAGTATGACCGAACATGACTTTGTCATTCTTGATGAAGCCGCTCCCACACCAAAAGAGCAAGAAAACCGACAATGCAACATAATGGCTCTCAATGTGATCTACAATGGCATTGACTCAAAAGTGTTTGAGCAAATCAAAGATCTTGAGAAGGCAAGTGAAGTGTGGAAGAGACTAGAAAATACTTATGAAGGCACTTCAACGGTAAAGAATGCCAAGCTATACATGCTTAAGGACAAGCTATCTCACTTCAAGATGAAGGATGGTGAGTCCATCCCGGAGATGTTCCATAAGCTCCAAGTGATCATCAATGATCTCAAAAGCTTGGGTGAGAAGGTCAAAGATGAAGACTTCTCAAACCGCTTTCTTGGTTGTTTGCCCAAGAAATACAAAACTTTGAGGCAAATAATTAGGAGAGATGGTTTGGACAAGATCACTTCCAATGAAGTACTTGGTGAGATCATGACCGAAGAGCAATACAATGAGGAAAGCGAAGAAGAAGAGGTCAAGGAAGAAAAGAAAGAAAAGAAGAGCTTAGCATTCAAGGCTTCTTCATCCAAGAGCAAGGGCAAAGCAAAGAAGCAAGAGTCAAGTTACGATGAAGAAGTTAGTGATGATGATGATGAGATGATGGCCCTCTTCGTGCGCAAGTTTGACAAGTTCATGAAGAAGAAGGGCTATGGTGCTAGAAAGAGAAGAGACAACTTCAAGGGCAAAGAATATGAGAAGAGATGCTACAAGTGCAAGAGCACCGGTCACATAATTGCGTATTGTCCCGATCATAGTGATGATGAGAAGAAGAAGAGCAAGCATGACAAGAAGGATAAAAAACTATCCATCACCGAGAAGAAGAAGGGTGAATCCTATGTGGTGACTTGGGATGATAGTGACTCTTTCGATGATGACTCTAGTGATGATGAGAGGAAGAAGTCCAAGAAGAAAGTTATGGCAAGCATTGCTATCAACAACAAGTCATCCATATTCGACACTCCATCATGCTTCATGGCTAAGGTACAATCTCATGATGATAGTGTTAGTGATGATGATAGTAGTGATAATGAGGAGGAGTACTCCAAGGAAGAACTAGTTGATATGATGGAGCAAACTTATGAGTGCTTTGAGAAGAAGAGAAAGGAGTGCAAAGAATTGAACAAGAAGCTTAAGGCTCTTGAACAATCCTTTGATGAGCTCAATGACTCTCATGAGAGGCTAATGTAAGCCCATGAGAATCTTGAGAGGACTCACTACAAGCTTGAAAAAGCTCACTCCTCTCTCCTTGATCAAAACAAGGATAAGGTTGTTGCATCATGCAATGTTGGAGTAACTTGTGATATTCTAGATGAATCATTTTTCACTCCTATCATTGTTGCACCAACCAACACTAGCACCTCCACTTGCACATCTACTAGTGATAGCTCAAAGGATGATGCTACACTAGTGATTGAAAATGAAAAATTAAAAAATGATGTTAATGAACTCACTCATGCTTTGGGTAAGACATATGGTGGAGATGCCCGCTTGCTAAAGTGCTTGGGTAGCCAAAGATTCTCTCATTACAAAGAGGATTTGGGTTATACCCCCAAGAAGGGAAAGTCGGCCTTTGTCACTCCTAAGCCTAACTTTGTGAGGAGCAATGGCCGGTTTTGCACATCCATAGTTGGCCCAAAGAAGAAGGCTATTTGGGTACCAAAATCCTTGACCACTAACTTTGGAGGACCCAAACAAGTATGGGTATCTAAAAGAAACTAATTTGTTTTGTAGGTCAATTACAAAGCCGGAGGAAGGCATTGGGTGCTTGATAGTGGGTGCACTCAACACATGTCGGGGATTCTAGAATGTTCAAATCAATCAACTCTAACACCAATGATGGCATTGATAGTATTACATTTGGTGATAATGGAAAGGGCAAGGTCAAGGGTCTTGGTAAGATTGCAATATCCAATGACTTGAGCATATCAAATGTCTTGCTAGTTGAGAGCTTGAACTTTAATTTTCTATCGGTAGCTCAATTGTGTGTTCTTGGATTCAAATGCATATTTGGAATAGATGATGTAGAGATCATCAGTGTAGATGGTTAAAACTTGATCTTCAAAGGCTTTAGATATGAGAACCTCTACCTAGTTGATTTCAATGCTAGTGAAGCTCAATTGTCAACTTGCTTGCTCACCAAATCAAGTATGGGTTGGTTATGGCATAGAAGGCTTGGTCATGTTGGGATGAAGCAATTAAATAGATTGATCAAGCATGACTTAGTAAGAGGCTTGAAAGATGTTGTGTTTGAGAAGGACAAACTTTGTAGCTCTTGTCAAGCCGGCAAACAAGTTGGTAACACCCATACAAAGAATGGCATGATGAGCACTAGTAGAGCATTTGAGTTGTTGCAAATGGATCTATTTGGACCAACAACATACACAAGTATTGGAGGCAACAAGTATGGATTTGTCATAGTGGATGATCTTACAAGATATATTTGGGTATTCTTTCTCAATGACAAGAGTGATACATTTGCCACATTCAAGTCTTTTGTCAAGAGATGTCACAATGAGCTTGAAACTACCATCAAGAAAGTAAGAAGTGACAATAGAAGTGAATTCAAGAATACAAGAGTTGAAGAGCTATGTGATGAGCTTGGGATCAAGCATCAACTCTCGGCCAAGTACACTCCACAATCAAATGGCCTTGTTGAGAGAAAGAATAGAACATTGATTGATATGGAAAGATCTATACTTAGTGAGTACAATGTGAGTCAATCCTTTTGGGCCGAAGCTATCAACACCGCTTGCTACTCTAGCAATCGGTTGTATTGTCATCCATTGATGGAGAAGACTCCATATGAGCTATTAAATGGAAGAAAGCCCAACATTGTATACTTTAGAGTCTTTGGGTGCAAATGCTACATCTTGAAGAAAGGCACAAGACTTGGGAAGTTTGACAAGAAGTGTGATGAAGGGTTCCTACTTGGTTACTCAACCACAAGCAAAGCCTATAGAGTGTGGAATTCGGCTAATGGTATACTTGAGGAGGTTCATGATGTTGAATTTGATGAAACCAATGGCTCCCAAGTTGTGAATGAGAACCTAGAAGATGTTAATGGTCCACAATTGGCAAATGCTGTGAAGAGCATGGATATTGGTGATATTAGGCCAAGATAAGTGATTGACATATAAGATGACAAAGATCAAGTGCTCACCTCACCTCAAATGCAAGCTAGTAACTCTCAAGTGCAAGATCAACAAGTTGCTAGTTCATCTCAACCAAGCTCAAGCAATCAAGTCCATATCCTCCAACCGACCAACATTGCAAGAGATCACCCCATTGATCAAATTGTTGGTGATATTACAAGTGGTGTTCAAACAAGATCAAGATTGTCATCCTTTTGTGAGCACTACTCCTTTGTATCATCCATAGAGCCAACAAAGATTGATGAAGCCTTACAAGATGTTGATTGGGTCAATGCTATGCATGAAGAGCTCAACAATTTCACTAGGAACCAAGTTTGGGAACTAGTTGAAAGACCCAAGAACTACAATGTGATTGGCACAAGATGGGTATTTAGAAACAAGCAAGACCAAGATGGTATAGTTGTGAGGAACAAAGCAAGATTGGTAGCTCAAGGATATACTCAAGTTGAGGGTCTTGACTTTAGAGAAACCTACGCACCGGTTGCAAGATTAGAGGCAATAAGGATTCTTTTGGCCTATGCATGTGCACACAACATCAAGTTATACCAAATGGATGTGAAGAGTGCTTTCTTGAATGGATATATCAATGAGCTAGTATATGTTGAGCAACCTCCCGGTTTTGAAGATGACAAGAAGCCCAACCATGTGTACAAGTTGAGGAAGGCTTTATATGGCTTGAAGCAAGCACCTAGAGCATGGTATGAAAGATTGAGAGAATTCCTTCTATCTAAAGGGTTCATTATGGGGAAGGTTGATACTACTCTCTTCACCAAGAAGCTTGGCAAAGATCTATTTGTGCTCCAAATCTATGTGGATGACATCATATTCGGTTCAACCAATCAAGATTTTTGTGAAGAATTTGGCAAGATGGTGGCAAATGAGTTTGAAATGTCAATGATTGGTAAACTTAGCTACTTCCTTGGTCTTCAAATCAAGCAATTGAAGAATGACACCTTTGTGAGTCAAGGCAAGTACATCAAGGATATGATGAAGAAGTTTGGCTTAGAAGATTCTAAAGGCATTAGCACTCCTATGGGCACTAATGGACACTTGGATAGTGATGCTAGTGGCAATATAGTGGATCAAAAGTTGTATCGGTCTATGATTGGAAGCCTACTCTATGTGACCGCCTCTAGGCCGGATGTAATGTTTTGTGTGTGCATGTGTGCATGTGTGCAAGATTCCAAGCCTCTCTAAGAGAAAGTCACTTGAAGGCTACAAAGAGAATATTGAGGTACTTAAAGCATACACAAGATGTTCGATTGTGGTATCCCAAGGGGTCAAACTTTGAGCTACTTGGATATTCGGACCCCGACTATGCGGGATGCAAGATTGATAGAAAGAGCACATCGGGCACATGTCAATTGCTAGGCATGTCACTTGTATCTTGGTCATCAAAGAAGCAAAATAGTGTTGCACTCTCTACCGCCGAAGCCGAATACATAAGTGCGGGTAGTTGTTGTGCTCAATTTCTTTGGATGAAAGCAACTTTGAATGACTATGGGATCAACTTCAAACAAGTGCCATTGCTATGTGACAATGAAAATGCGGTGAAGCTCACCAACAATCCGGTTCAACATTCAAGAACCAAACACATTGATGTGAGGCACCACTTCATAAGAGACCATCAACTCAAGGGTGATATCAAAATCACAAGTGTTGGCACCGATGATCAACTTGCCGACATATTCACCAAGCCATTAGATGAGAAGAGGTTTTGCAAGCTAAGGAATGAGTTAAACATTCTTGACTTCTCAAATATGTGTTGATGCACCCCCATATATGACATGCCTCTCCTTCAAGCTTTGTAAGGTACAAGTTGATTGACATGTCATTTATCCTTATTAGGACTTGTTAGTGCATCTAGACATAAATTCATTAGGCTCATTCATGAAAGTTCAAAATCATTTGATGCTTATATGGTACCACTATTGTTTCTATGCTTGACTTGATCTAGTGGTAGCATATGACATATTTGTGGGCTTGCAATCCTAGTGTTTGATCTAGATCATGAACTTCAAATATTTAGCTCAACATGGGCAAGATAACCATTCTAGGATGTGTGAACAAGCTTTTCCATGGTTTAAACCGAGTTAAATAGCTTGGAGCAAGTAATCTAGATTGAACCACAACTAAACTTCTCTACAATAATCAAACCTTTGAGCACATCTTTTATGATAATAGATGACAAAGGGGGAGAAGTAAGTAGTAAACAAAGAAAAATATTTTTGAAAATTTTGAAAATGAAAGCACACGAGTAGAGGGAGCAAGCCTATGAATAAAGTTGTTGCATACCTTTGTGCATTCATAAGTGCTTGCTTGCATATGTACTTATATTCATGATATGCTTGTGTGGTGAATGCTAGAACCCAAATTGATATAGTGTTTGAAGAACTAGTATACTTAGGTTGTTACATTTTTAAGTGGTATCTAGTTCTCTCAAAGTGTTTTCAAGTTGCCTTTCAAGTGGTTTCTAGGCATTCATGGTACTAAGGATGGTTTACATTGCACTCCGATTGGTATCATGCTTCAAAGGTCCATCCTACACACCTTAGCATCATTTGGTAGCATTCACTCTCCCACAATTCCTATTCATGCATTTGTGATCAAAATGAACCAAACTCATATATCACATATGTAGGGGGAGCTAATACTACCAAAGTTGAAATTTTCATCATATATATTCATTTGTGAAAAGGTTATAATCAATTACCAAAAAGGGGGAGATTGAAAGACCTTGTTTGGTTTTGGTTAATTGATGAAACCTATGGACTAATCCTTGACCTAAGTGTATGATCAAGATAGGGTGGTCCACCTTAGAACATGGAGCTATATGGATGATCATGGTGAATCAAGTGCTCCATGGACTAAGGAAAAGAAGAGAGAGAAAAACAAAATGGACCCAAGGCAAAGTTATATCCATAGGGCCATTTTTTGGTTTAGTGATCAAGACACTATAGAGAGTGTGATCACCTTTAGGATAGATAGTCGTACTATAAAGAAGGGAAAACTCGTTTCGATTACGGTTATCATGTGTCACTAGGTTTGCATTGCATCCATATAAAATGAACCTAACTGACACAAATAATTAAAGTAAAATCCATAAAAATATTTTGTAAAGGCTAACACAAGTGAACAAAGGTATGGATCACAAGGTGTTAGCACATGGAAGCTTGGCGAAGAAGGAGAGGCTCGGTTTGGCAATCAGACAGGCTCCGGACGCAGGGTCCAGACGCAGGCAAGAGGCCGTCCGGACCAATGGACATGCGTCCGGTTGCATACCCTAGCCTCGGCCTCTCTGGACAGGAGGTCCGGACGCTAAAGAGAGTCCGGACGCTGACTCCGGTCATGCGTCTCGAGCTGAGAGCTCTTTGTACTCCTCTCAGGTGGATTTATCCGGACGCAAAGCTTGGTTCGGACCGAGGCAACCGGACGCGTGTCCGGAGCTCGGAGCTCTCTGGACCTCTCTCTGGACTGGGTCCGAACGTAAAGCGAAGAGGGTCCGGACGCTACTGTGCTGTGTGTCTGGAGGCTACACGTCGGCACAGTCAGGGCGCCAACGGGCGAATTCAAAATGGAGGAGGGTCCGGACGCATGCGCGATGGTCCGGACCCCCCATGCATACTGCGTCCGGACTGAGGCAAACAGATGAGAAAAAGGGGCAAAACGGCTAGTTCCATGGTGGTGGCTATTTATATGTTTTGGGCCGGCTCCTTGGACTCTCTCTTCCACCTGCCATTCATTTTACATACTTGTGCTTGCTTGAGATAGCCCCCAACTCACTCTCTTCACTCTTGTTGCATATTTGTGAGAGTTTAAGTGATCCAAGTGCATTGATCATTGCATTGCATCTTAGTGGCACTTGGTCATCGTCATCGCCGCGTGATTTCTTGTTATTCTTGGTGTTTGCCAACACCTAGATGGCTTGGCGATTGTGGAGAAGCTTTGGCGCAATTGGTGATTGTTTACGGCCGACTTCGGTGATTGTAAGAGGGCTTGTAACCACCTCGGCGGAGTGCCAAAGGGTAACTCTAGTGGATTGCTCGTGTCATTGAGTTACTCTCATTTGGGTGGATTCTTGTGGTGCCCAAGTTAGTGGGCTAGGTTTGTGAAACACCTATTAGCCACCGAATCACTATTTGAGTAGTCGACACAACAGGGACTAGCTTGGTGGCAACCAAGTGAACCTCGGGAGAAAAATCGATTGTCATCTTGTCTCCCGGATATTCTTTGGTGTCCTTTGTGATTGGCTCTCTACATTGACATCCTCCTATCACAAGGCATTGGTATATCAATCACCTCCTCTCTTGCATTTATATTCCTTCTTATCTTGTCTAGTTAGCTTGCCAGTTAGCTTCTCTAGTAGTTGTTCTTACTAGCTTGTGCTAAGTGCTTTAGGTTTTTGATATTGATTGTAAGCATGTAGCTAACTAGAATTGCATTGGATAGGTGGCTTTGCACCCCAAGTAGAGCTAGAGCAAAAAGCTTCGCTTAAGTGTTATCTAACCTTTTGCTCTAGTATTTTGTAGAATTTTATTAGGCTATTCACCCCCCTCTAGCCATCTAGGACCTTTCATAGGGGCACCCGTCCGCGGATACACCGTGGTACCTTCTTCCAAATCTTTTTGTGTCTGTTTAGACGACGAGATTCCCTCACGCCTGGCCAGTGGACTCCCGTTACTCTGAGCCCCCCCACCCGCACCCGATGTTCCCCCGTTCGGAGGGTTCCTGTAGGGGCCGAGGGTGTGTGAGACTGGCTCCGCTCCAGCGAGAGGGATGATTCTTATCTGCTCACGAGTCCTGTTCCGTCCCATCCCTGGTTGGGAACACGACCTGTCCCCGCTCGGACAGGGATCAGAACGTTATTCTGAGCCCCGGATTACACGGGGTGTACGATCCTTCGTGGCTCCCGTCCTTGTTCTTATCCCATTGAGAGCGTGTCGTCTGTGGCTAAGAGCGGGTGACCTCTTCTCCTGCGAAGACCTGGGCCGGTTTAGACTTGCGGGACATCGACATAGGCCAAGGCGCGGGCACGTCTTCCCGGTTCAGGGTCGTCCCGTATTTGACGTCGGACGAGGCGGAGTCACGTCTGCCCGGGATACGTGTGCCTTCCTGGGCCGACTGGATCGTGGCCCTCATATCTCTTCCCTCGTGGGCTTCTCGGTGTGGTTGCTTCAGCCTTAATGGGGTCCTCGTCCTCTTTCAGAGGGTCATTTCCGAGTCTTTGTTTGTTGATTATTTTCGAAAGTTTATCGTTAAATTAGGTATCCGACACTTTCAATGAGGCAAGTTTCAGTGAAGAGTTTGAGATGGGTTGCCAAAACCGTCAAATCATTTAAAATGGAATGAACTTAAATAATACAAAGTTTTATTCTAATGTTTTCTAGATATTTAAATGTATCATTTTTTGAGAGTTTACAATTGTGTTAGGAGAGAGTGTTACTCCGCCTTTCCCTTATTTAAGATGTTATATTGTATATAAAAATATCTACGTGACAACTTCTGAAGATGAAACTCTTAGGCCTCTCGATGGATAATTTCATAGCGTTGTTTTTTCTAAGATTGACATGTCATAAATAATGCAATGAAATTTAGATAAAACATTCACTATCATTAAAAAAATGTATTTCATTGTTTATAGGTATTTAATTTCATAACTCGTACAAAGTTAATAATCATATCAACAAAGTTTTATTCACATGAAACACATCTTTTCTCTCTCTTTTTAAATAAATTCTCGTATCATCAAACTGTTTTATCCACACACATTCGCATATCATAAAAAAAATATCCATGTGACATTTTATTTAATGCAGATGAAACTACAATGAAATGGTCATTAAGGCTTACTTTAATGACACTCGCCTAACCATGTGATTGTGAAAACGTGCACCAGAATTCACTAGAGCAACTGAACGGTGGACCACCGTCATCACCCCGCGCGCCCCATGTTCAACTTCCAAAGCTGGCACGCCGCACCGTCACCGCGACGGCCTCTCCTCCTCCCGCCCACCTTTTTTCCCTCCGTTCCATCCCGCCCACCACGCCTCCCAAGGGTGCCCACCAGAAAACCCGTGTCTTTACGTGGTGGCTGAGCGACTTTTGCAGGGCATGGCGGCCCAGCCCCACACCCCGACCCGCGCAACCACCGTCCATCCCCCGTCCCGCCCACGCCCTGCCCGTCCCGGCACCACGCGCACCGCGCGCGGCGGTTTGAAACCCTTCCGCCGCCTCCCCCTCTATTTAACACCGCAGCCCCACACCACATCACTTCACTTCACTTCACTCCACTCCCCAGCCACACCTGCGACACACCGTTTCGCCTCCGCACCGCCGCCGTCCCAACCCCAATGGCGCCTCGCTCGGCCGTCCTCGCGGCCGTGGTCCTCGCCGCGCTCTTCCCTCTGGCGCTGTGTCGCGGGCTGGGGCTTGGGCACGGGCATGTGCGGCCGCACGCGCACGGCCTTGGGCTTGGTCACCACCACTTCCAGCCGCACCCGCAGCCGCACGGAGGTGGCGCGTGGTCCTCGGCTCACGCCACCTTCTACGGCGGCGGCGATGCGTCCGGCACCATGGGTACGTGAGCGAGCCCCGTTCTCAAACATTTCGCACTACTTGTAGATTGCTTAGATACCTAGGACTGAATTTTCCTCTTCTGAACCCGCGTGCAGGCGGTGCGTGTGGGTACGGCAACCTGTACAGCCAGGGGTACGGCACCAACACGGCGGCGCTGAGCACGGCGCTGTTCAACAACGGCCTCAGCTGCGGCGCCTGCTTCGAGGTGCGGTGCGACGCGGCTGCCGGCGGGAGCCACTCGTGCCTTCCAGGGTCCGTCGTTGTCACCGCCACCAACTTCTGCCCGCCCAACAACGCGCTCCCCTCCGACGACGGCGGCTGGTGCAACCCGCCGCGCGAACACTTCGACATGGCGCAGCCTGTGTTCCAGCGCATCGCGCTCTACAGGGCCGGCATTGTCCCCGTCTCCTACCGCAGGTCCGTCCGTGGTTGGTGAAACCGGCCTAACCGGTGGGTGTTTCGTTCTCAAATCCAAATTCGAGCAGATCTGACAGAGTCGTGCTGGACTGCAGGGTTGCGTGCAACAAGAAGGGCGGCATCCGCTTCACCATCAACGGCCACTCCTACTTCAACCTGGTGCTGGTGACAAACGTGGGCGGCGCCGGCGACGTGCACGCGGTGGCCGTGAAGGGCGACGGGTCCGCGGGGTGGCAGGCGCTGTCGCGCAACTGGGGCCAGAACTGGCAGAGCAACACGCTGTTGGACGGGCAGGCGCTCTCCTTCCGCGTCACCACCAGCGACGGCCGCTCCGTCGTCTCCAACAACGCCGCCCCACGCGGCTGGGCCTTCGGCCAAACCTTCAGCGGCGCCCAGTTCAACTGAACACCGCTCCCCCCACAGCGTCGTCTGGTAGTACTAGTAGTTCGTTTGAAGTCGTCGTCGTCGTCCTCTCCCCAATTGGAGCCTGCCTGCCCAGACGCGCCATGGTTTTATGAATGGTTGCATCTCAGCATTGGCTATTGGGAATTACCAGTAGTTTAGGCCAGTATTAGCGCGGGTTTTATCGTGCTGGTGTTAGCCTCCTGTGTTAGCGTGTTGCTTCGGCTTGGGAGTTGGAAGTGGTGGTAAAGGCTGGCTTGGAGATTAACGGAGGCAGGCCGCCTTGTATCACCCGCCAACTAAAAGCGTTTTGGGCCTCATGGTCATTGGTGATGGCCTCTTGAGATGATGACATGTTTTGTGGACTTGTGGTTGTAATGAACGTTTATCAAGTTACGACTATTATCCTTTTTATAAATGGGGTGTGCTTAAGTTTATGCTGGAACTTGGCCTTGGCCGCTTGCACGGATGATCCTGTCTCTTGTCTGGAAAAAGATTCATTGCAGCCGTCCCAACTACACATGTGCATGCAGCCTGCCAGTTGCAGCTCAACGCAGCACAAGCCGCAGCCATCTCAAGCGATAGTGGCAGGCTAGCAGCCCATCGTGGTGTGCCACAGTTCACAGTTTCAAAACAACTACGCAATCAAAGGGCATCGTGTTGTGAGCTCTTTGCAAACTAAAAAAAAAAGTTGTACAATAAAGACGTGGGCAACAGTTCAAACTTGACATATTTCTGAATATTGTACTCCCTATTTCTGAATATTGTACTCCCTAACTCAGATTTTGTACCGCATTATGCTATGCTAGTGCAGTTTGGTTTCACGTACGAGAATCCTTGTGTTGTGTACAGCTACCAGCGACCAGCGTAGTACTAGAGATTCTTGCTAGTACTACTACTGTACTGTAATTACGGGATGCTCCCGTGAAGCTGGCGTGCATTCCGGACTTGTGGACCGGTGAAACCATGCGGCCGTGCCTGGCCTGGCATGCTTGTTCCTGCCTCGCCGGTCGCCACGCATAGGTGCAGTGCTCGAGAAATGTGGCGCCAAAAGTAGGGGTGTAGTCCTGGGTTAGCACAACATTGTCTAAACATAAATTAAATAGACTCAAAAGATTGTCTCGTGAATTTGTCTTCGACTGACAAATTATTTTATTATTTAGTAAATTTTAAATAAACGAAAGGAATGGGAGATTCGACGTGAAACCCAAACATGCCCTAAATTAAAGCAAGGAGGCATCGTCAGGTTCTGTTGGTGTTGGGTTTCGGTGTCTCTAGAACAGTCATTCCCATCTCTGACCATCAACTTTGACCGGGCGCTACCAAGCCATGCAGGCCCCTCTTGTACCCATTGGATTCTTCTCATGATCCCCGACAACCATCGATCTTGGGGTGCTCGACGAGGTGTGAAAAAAAACAGAAATTTTCGATTCTTATTTTCTCTATAAGAAAAAAGTGGAAAAAAACAAAATACGGAGTAATACCTCTGTTTTTGCTCGACAAGCACGATTTTGTTTGCTCGACCAGAACGGTTGGACACATGCCGAAATTTTTTCGAGACATGTCCATGTCCATGCCGTGCGCCGCGAAGAGAGTTTGCAATCAGCTTTCGGCATGTGCGGCAGCAGCGCAGGCAACTTCACTCGCATTCGCATCGCATGGGAAAAAAGCTATCGCAATCCTCGGCGAGCCAACTTGCCAAGGGACGGGAGCCAGCTAGGGGCCGGCCGGCAATGGCCATCGATGCGTTTCCGCTGCTAGGGCAGACAAGGCGCAAAAGGCTACACTGCCTATCGCGGACGTGAAGGGTGGTGGTTGTGGCAATGGCAAGCAACGTGCGAGTGTCAGTGGCCACAGTTGCATTGCAGTTGCAGCAGATACCACCACGCAGACGCAGATGGGTCGCACATGAAACTTCGTACTGTGCTTTGAATCTCTGTGATATCTCCCTGCAGTGTCCTGTCCCCGTGGACTGGTGGTCTAGGCGGGTAGGGATGGAATGGACGGCTGGGAGAGCTTCGTCTACTTTTTTTTTCTTCTCCTTTTCACTTTTGTTGCGTTACCTTTATTCCATTGGAGTGTTTATTATTTATCCCAAAACGGCTCCTGGTGAATGTTTTGCACTCTACTATGAAGAAGTCGTTTTCCTCTTTTGTTTTCTGTTTTTTTCGCAGCTGAACAAAGAGACAGTGAACAAGCCCAAGCTAACAGAAGTTCTAACGAACGAAGCAGTTAAATAAATTTATATTTAATTGAATGGTATGAACAATAATAACATATATTTATTATTAAACTGGTAATAAAGTATAATTTTGTTGTTCAGTTTTTAAAGAAAAAATGTATAAACTTGGTAAAACTTTTAAAAGCATCGAGTCAATTAAATCTAGAACTAAAGGTTTTCCCAGGGTGAATCGAATATTTTTCCATTTATAAAATATCTTGGTATGTAAATTTAATTATCTCCGTGTCTGAGCTTCGGCGTATTTTGTTCTCTGGCTTTGTTCAGGTTTACAGGAATATCTTAAATCGTGGTGGAGTAGCGAGTTGTACTTACAAGATGATGATAGTATATTGTTTGATTTGATTTAGAAGGGGGAGTAAAAAGACTAAGTGCTTTGATATCAACTATTCATGCTCTGCTAACACTCATGGAAAAGAAGTGAGGACAACAAGAGGTATGTTGTGAGGACAACAAAGATCAAACTGAAAATATCATATCTTTTTCATCGCTATTATATAACACATCGCGTGCAATTTTTTATTATCTTGGTATTTATGCTGACAATCACCTAGTATTTGTACACAATGAGTGTTTCATGTTGTGAGACACATGTTTCATGTTTGGCTACCTTATCAAACAATCCAGAACGAACCACTATTTTGACCCTGTTCGGATTGCTAAATTTCCTTCATATTAAATGTTTATATAGATTTATTGTGAGAGATAAATATTATTCTTTTGCTGAAAATAATAATGTGGGACTTTTCAAGCCAGCCGCTCCATATCGTCCGTATTTGTACAGTCTGTGCCTTCATAGGACGAAAAAAAATATACTATCAGTGGTAGTATCTTGGTAAAGCATGCAGATCTACCGGGGTCCATGCCTCCACGGTCACGGGGGGAACATGTTTCAAAAAAATGCACGGTAGCCTCGAGTTTTGAAAACTATGGCGCCAAAGCGAACGGGTGGTAAAAACGTTGGAAACTTGAGATGAAGCGAGTTCACAATCGCAACCAGAATCAGGTCCACCTGTCACCCATACCGGAAATCAGAAGCCTGGACGGAAGCGTACGTTTCCTTCACGTACTAGCAAAAGGGCCGCAGACGCCGTGGCACGCGAACCGAGAGGCCAGAGGGAGGACTCGTCACAGTCGTCGGTCTCGAACGGCGGTGCGGCGCCGGCGACGTATCGTCCCGCACCATCCGACATGACGGACGCGTGCTGTCGCCGCCTTGCCCTCCCGATTCGGTTCGGTCAAAGCAATAGAAAACGGTGCGTTTTCCTTCCTCGGGCTCGCCGACAGTAGAACGCTAGAGCAGTTGCCGAACTCAAACCGATGGTCCGATGGGCGACAGGCAGTAAGGGCCGCGTATTTTCCGCACCCAAAAGGCACGTTACGAACGTGAGAGGCCTTTTGGGCTTTAGACCTAATTCTTTCGGCCCTCCGTTCTGTTCTGGCCGTACGGGCCTTTCCCAGTCAAAGCCCATCTTCCGCATCCTGTTCACGGGCCTTGCCCGGCCGGACCGGATGACTTCCGGCCTTCTTCCCCTGTCAAGCCCGTCTCAGCGCACTTCCGCATCATGTTCAGGACGCACGAGTCTCTTTCAATGTCTTTTGAGCAGTAAACTGTAGCCACTCATGAATTATCTCCTCTAGTGCATGTGTTCAGATGAATTTTATAGTTCTCATATGATTTTTTAGATTGCGTTTGAATTTCAAATTTTATGGCGATGTATACTATAGGTATCCATTATTTCAATTCTTTTAATAGAAAGTTTTCACGATTTTTTCGAAGATGTGGTTGTATAGAATATTTTCCCTTCCAACGTACCAGCAAGATCTGATCGTCTGTACACAACACATATATCTAAGTACAAGTGGTTGTGTTTCAGATACAACTAACAGGTTTCAGATGCAATTTTCTGCACCTAGTGGATTAATAGATACGTACGTCTCAACCTCTCATGTGCTTATCCTATCTTGAAGTATAACATCTCTACCTCATCGCACACAACAGTTGCCCTTTTGTAGATCATTAATACAAGACCTTCATCTGAGCAATCATAATATTGCAACCAAAACTTTCGATTGTGTCTTGCAATTGGTCAGTCTTCAGAGACACTGAGACCAATGAACTGGAATCCAATTGCAAAATACATGATCGATTGAGGAAGAAGAAAGAGGTAAAAATAGTCATCTCTGTATA
The DNA here is from genome assembly GCA_022036555.1 of Microstegium vimineum. Taxonomy (NCBI): domain Eukaryota; kingdom Viridiplantae; phylum Streptophyta; class Magnoliopsida; order Poales; family Poaceae; genus Microstegium; species Microstegium vimineum. Next base: position 67,559,714 of record CM039122.1, on the reverse strand, counting down.
AGTAGTCGAAGCAGGCAGAGGCGAAAAGGAATAGTCCGATAAATATCTCCAGGAAATGGAACCTGACACGAAGAAGGATAGCAAGTTAGCACCTGGGCCCAAAGCTATGATACAATGAGGTGTACTACATAATTATCTGTTGAATATTTTAGAAATCACCTGTCCTTGAAACGATAGTTTCTTGTAAGACTGGCAAAGGACTTCAGCTTCTGCAGATTCCCCAGCTTTTGTGTGACAATCCATTCATTGGCCCTGTCAGCTTCGAAAAACCCTATCAAGATGGCTTTAAACCGATGCAATGCCATTGCATTCTCAAATAAGACCCACGGTATAATCAGATGGATAGACCTGCAACACATTAGGAATTTAGGATATAATACTCAATAAAAAACGTTTTGCAGTTATAATACTCAACAAAGCTAACACCAAGCTAACCTTGGAGTCCCAACAGAGTTGAGAAGAGTGATAGCTGTGGGGATATAGATCAGCTCCCACACAGGAATCTGCGCTTCGGGTAATAAAATGTTTAGAGGAATTAGGACGCTGAAAAAGAATAATGTGAAGAAGGTGCCTATGATCCTCCGGGCAATGAAGAAGTCATAGATCATATACATCTTCTTCCAGACCGACACTTTCTGCACAGGAAAACAACACAACATACATACGGACAAATAATCATATGACAGAATTTCCATGTCACTCACTGCATGTCAGGGAGCAGGTTGGTGCACAAGACTAACCTTGGCAGCAAGAATTTCCCAGAACATTTTCTTGAACAGGAGCGCAGGTCCACATGACCAGCGATGCTGCTGGGACCGGTACGCCTTGAGAGTACTTGGCAGCTCACTCTTAACCTGAAAGCAAATTGCAATCTCTTTTTTGATCAGTTTGATAAAAAAAATTTTGTCTGACATGATAGTAGTATCTTGGATCAAATTTTGAGAGCTGTGAACCTTTATGCTCCCAACGTAAACGAACTCCCAGCCCAAGAGCCCTGCTCTCAGTGCCAAGTCCATGTCCTCAGCAGTAGTTCGCTCCTCCCACCCGCCGGACTCGACAATCGCTTGCGTTCTCCATACTCCAGCAGTTCCTGCAGATAAAATAACATTCTCATTTCTCCAACACAGCTGAAGTTGACAGCGTGGAGACATGAACAGTTGCGACGACCAAGGATACCGTTGTAGCCAAAGAAGTTGCAGAGGGAAGAGCCGGCTTCCTGCTCCACCTTGAAATGGTAGTCCATGGACATCTCTTGCATTCTCGTCAGCAAGCAGTCGTTGGCATTCACTACAGTGCAGCTTAAACAAAAGCTCTGTCAGGAGATGGAACTACACTACACCTTGGTATGAGACAAAGCAGTACGCAAGCTGGAATTGAATTGACTGATCACTGGTGGACGTAGATAATTGGGCCTTGTAGACCTACTTTCCGTTCACTAACTAGATGAGGCCCAATTCTCATAAAATAGTAAAACATTGAAAATTGGCTACAAAATCCAAGCCTAGTGCAATGCAACATTTCTGTGGCCTGCTTGAAGCCCAAACAGACCCAAGTAAAGCCCTTGTGCTCGACTCGACAGTCCACAGGGCAAACCGGCAGCAGAGGCTGCATCCAGCTCCTAGCACGCCCAGCAGAAGCATCTGTCTACGCTGTACAGCTGGCTAGTTACAGACTTACAGTGCAGGCAACTTGCTTCAATTCACTTACCAAAAAAAAAAAAAGACAGAGAGACTCACCGAACTTCCATCGCGTCTGCACGAGCGCGAGTCTGGGGTTGTGGACGAGGAACGGGACGGTCTTGACGAGGAAGTCCGGCGCCGGCTGGAAGTCGGCGTCGAACATGGCGACGAAGTCGCAGCCGCGCACGTAGGCGTGGCGCATCCCTTCCTTGAGGTTGCCGGCCTTGTACCCGGCCCTGTCCTTGCGCGTCTCGTACCTGACGTTGATCCCCTCCGCGGCCCACCGCTCGCACTCGCCCTTCACCAACTCCTGCCCAGCGACATCAATCACGAAAGGAACGGCAGAGGGTTAGAAATGGCAGGTTTTTATACGCTTCAACTTTTTTTTTGTGTGGGGGTCTGGTGTCTACAGACTACTACAGTAGCTGTAGGACCGTGCATTCCTGTCTGTCGGCGCCGGGGTTTTTTGTGGTGCAGGTTCCTGTGGCAATTGGCAGGCATTCAAAGTGACAGTGGCAGGTGAAATGAAAACGAAGCCCGATCTCACTCACCTTGATGACGGCGTCGGTGGAGTCGTCCAGAACCTGCACTATCAATCGATCTACCGGCCATGTGAGCCTGCAAGCTGCCCCTATTGATAGCTGGTACACCTGCGTACGTACGCGTTTCAGGCTTAATGTCAGAGATGTGCCCA